>APFE030976243.1:0-28050 GCA_000404065.3 Pinus taeda
CCTCTCAGCTTCTCTAGTTGTGGCTGCTCCACAACTTCCTGAAGCTGCTTCACCAATTGTGGCTCCTCCACATTTGTCTGAGACTTTCTTCTGGCGCTGCATGTTGAGAGGTAATGTACTCTCCCTCTCAACCACCAAGTATCCAATAGTTGCCTTGCTCTTCAAGGCTTTGAATTCATCTTGAACCTCAAGAGCACGTAGGTTCTTGACTCATGAACTGATCTGCTTCACTTATCTCGTGGTGATGTGTCTAAGGAAAACCTTTCCCTTATTCAAGACTGCATCATAGCCTTTATCCTCCAACATCACGATCGATACCAAGTTCTTCTTCAATCCTGGCACATACTTCACATCTGCCAACGTGATGTGAGCTCCATGCTCCCTCTAAAAAGCAACTGTACCTTCACCTGAAACATGGTACCTTTCATCATCACCCATCTCTATGAGTATCTTGAGGTCTTTCTCCTCCAAGGTACTGAACAAACTATTATCATCAGTCATGTGGAATGAGGCTCCATTATCAAGAAACCAACCACAACCCATCATCAATGAAACCATGCATGTGATGAGGGTTAAATCCAATTCGAACTGAGAGGCCAATGCCTCACTTTCAGATCCTTCTGAGGATCCCTTCTTGGATTTCTTTAATGGATAATTAGTTGCATAATGGCCCACCTCATGACAATTAAAGCATCTCACTTTAGATTTTTCAATCTTGAGAAGAACTTGATTTGGGATGAGAATCCTTCTCCTTCCATTTCCTTGCCTTACTCGCTAAGGCAAAATTTTCTTCATCCTCCTTGGATGAAGAACCATCTTTGGTGGTTCTCTTGGTCTCCTCCTGCATCAGATCCGACCACAGTCGTTCCCAATCTGGCAGTTTCTCTCTTCCATTCACTGAGTCCTGGTAGCTATGCTAGCTCTTAGGAAGACCTAGCAGAGCAAGACTCGCCACATCATCATTGGCTGTCGTTATTACTACACTTCCAAGCTCATCTCTACAGGTGGTGAGCTTCTTCAGATATGTAGAGATCGTGTTTCCCTTTTCACACTTGATTTTTCAAAGCTTGTCCTTTAGCACCAGCTTCCTCTGGTCGCTGTTGTTCTGATATAGATCCTTCAATGTCTTCCACATTGAAAATGATGTCTCCTTCCCATATAGAATCGAGACAATATGGTCTTGAACTCCCTCCAGAAGAGTCCTCCTCGCTCTAGCCACACATTTCTTCCATTTCACCAATTCTTGGGCATTAGCTGCTGCTGGCTTGGGGACTTCTTGACCAATGAAGTCCTTCAAACCATTGTCATCTAATACTGCTTCGATGCGATCCTTCCAGGCTATATAATTCAAGCTGTCATCCAGGGCATACTCAAGTCTCAAACCATTGAATGCCATTGGTGAACTTTGAGATGTGATAAGAATTCGATTTCTATAATCAAGAACTTCAAACTTTGAACTTCTCCCTTCTTTGTATACTATTCTCTGCTTTGATCACCTTTGCTCTGATACCATGTAGAAATTTCACCGTAGATTAAACTGATTATGCAATGTACTAAAGAAAAATACTTAATCTACTTCTACAATCAAACTTGCGGAAGCTTAATTGATTGTGAGCAAGATCAAATAGAACACATATAACAGAGAAGAAGTTTCAATCACACATGAACATAGAAGAATACTCTGGGGAAAGCCTCAGCTAAAAACCCCGCTATCTGTATTATCATACAAGTGGAAATATCTCAGGATTACATGAAGCTTTAGCTCATAAGCTATCTAGCTCTTAGTACAATCCCTCACTGCTGCTCATAGACAGAATAGGCAACACATATGCCTTCCTTCAGTCCTCCAAGCCTCCTATTTCCTTATGTAGTTTCTCTTGGGTCGTTCAACTGCAACCTGTGTGATTCTCACCTCACACACAACACTGACCTCTGAAATAACTGCAAAATCCTGAAGGAGATAATTATTTCTGCATGGATGAGTTTCCTTTATAGGAAAATTCCTTCAATTGATAATACATTGTCCCTTCCTTTAATCTCAACCGGGTCTTTCTTTGAACTGACATGCATGAGTTATTTATGAGAGCATATTCAATTATCTGGATAGCACTAGTTGCATGCATGCATGCATTTATTGACTAAACTCACAATTAGTTCCTCCAACTATTTGGAACTAATTTAATTGGACTTAACTCAGTTAACTAAGCTAACTAATTACAACTCAACCTTATCTCCTTAATTAAGGGATAACTTCCTCAATCAAAGGAATAACTGTTGCATGTCTTCACATAGACTTCATGTTTGATTTTATCCAGCTAATTAACTCAATATGAATGAATTAATTAATTTTCAAACAGTTGCTTAGACCAAATTCGAATTTTAATTCTCAATTTTAATTCAGGGACTAATTAAAATTGGAATCTATCCCGAAATGCTATTTATAGAAATGCTATTTTTAGCATTTCTTGTTACTATTTCAACATGAGAAACCTTTATTTTGATAAGTCAATAGATCAAACTCTAAACCCTAGTTTGCAAAGATAAATAATTTTTCACTATGAGGATCCAAAACATCAAATCAAAATACAATTGGCTTCTTCATAATGTAAATAGACCCAAGAAATCATAACAAGAAATTTTTTTCAGACCCAAATGGAAAAAACCCCATCTTTTTCAAATTTTCTAAGTGTGTCGCGGGTAAGCTATTAATACCAGTATGGTGTCGCATTATTGCTAGTATTAAATTTCCAAACTGTTGCTCTAGTGTTGCTAAATAGAAAGTCGTGACACTCAAAAAAGATAAATAAAATTAAAAAATGTAGCCACAACTCCAAAAAGTTTAACTTTTCAAGCATATAAATACAGTTAATCAAGCTAGTGGAATACAATCAGAGAACACAAGAAGGCATATAGAAGAACAAAAAAATTCCCCATTATGGTCACCAATTTGTTAGGCGAATAGATCTCGTCTTGTGGACAAGAAAAGATCTCCCTAGACTCAATGATTGAATCTATTAACAAGCAAGAAAACTAGTTTCCCTAGGTCTATTTATATTAAATAATAAGCAAAAGCAATGAAGTATTAAACCAATACCTTTCAAATGAAATGTTGAATGAAGATCCTTACTATCGTTTGATGCAGATTCCCAATGCTCAGAATTCAAACCTGCAAACACAATAACAAACAAAGGATGAAAGGCATATGATATATAAATGATTCAATACAACCTATACTAGTGATTAAGGAGACTAGTACTTAATATCATAACCAATGGAAAATGAAAGTAAACATCCAATATATTAGATACAATGGACAATATAGTGAGAAAGAAATACTTTTTTGTATTATAATTGAATGAAAAGGAGTGATACAACTTGGCCTTGATGTTGGAAAATTTCCTTCCAATAGTCTCCAATCCTCCCTTAAGTGACACGCGTTCAGCCTCAAATTGACAACATAAGTTACATCAAAAGTCAACCATTTTCCCTTTGGTCTATTAGTGAATTTATAAGACAAGAGGAGAGGGTTAGAGATCCTCTTTCTTAGGATAAGATCCACAAATATGGGGATTAGTGTTCCATAATGAGAGGGAATAGATTCATAAACCATGGGATGAGGCTCAAATAGGTAGGGGTTCAAGTCCTTCTTGTTGAGATAATATTTGCCAACAAGGCTTCTAGAAATTTCTTTGTATTTTTACCTACGTTAAAAGATTGTCACACTTTTTAATGGAAAATAGAGTGACAAATTACGTAGGCTACAATCATTAAAAATGCATTTACGCAGATAGTTGCTAGGAAAAGTGCGACACTATTTCAAAATTGGTTTTTTAGCAATGTAATCCAGGATTCTTGTTGTTTTCAGAATGTTTTTTCTTCCAACATTGTAGGGGATTCCTTGCAACAGTTCATCAAATAGTGAGAGATTTGGATTTGCGATCATTTGCTAATGGTGAGAAAACGACGTATAACACACACTCCCCCATCCCTAGAACTCTATCTTTCATGATGATGTTGTTTGATGATTTTATACAATGGTTTTAGGCTCACTTTTCATTATATCTAAATTGATTTTGTTCTAACAAGAATTTAAGAATACATTTTGAATTATTTTGGTGTGACCACTCAAGAAAAATGACTTACTTTCTTATATTTTAGGATACACAAAGAGAGATATCAACATGGAACCAATATTGGGTATCTCTTCCCTTTATTTTCTTCGAGGACTTTCTCATTCAATGTTATTTTGGTTCTCAATATAATTTGGAATTTTGGAAAGAACACAAGTACCAACCCTTTTGTTTACCTATTATTTTTGTCTAGACCAATCCCTTTATTGTGGGATTAGTGTTAGGATATTATATAAAATCCTAAAGAACAATATATATGATGGTTTACATATCACACAACATCAGTTTCCCAATTGTACTTAATGTCTTCAATCTCTTATGTGTTTTCAATGCCCTAGGTTAAATGTCTTAAGATCCTTAAGCATTTGAGGTATCATAAGCATCCTCAACATTGTAAGTGTTAAATGAGTGTCATGTTTGATCATGTGATGAATAATGAATTGTTCAGTTTGGACAAAGATATCCATCATAGTAACTTGTTATACAGGTCACATCTCTAATCATGTACTATATTATTTGTGATCTAATCAAGCTAATTTTCAAAATGGGTTTTTCTTGATGTGATAGAGCTTCCCACTCTAAACCTTTGTGTTGATGTGATAATTGTATGCTCTATTAGTGTTACGCTTTTTATTTTAATGCTACCACATTAGGAATTTCTTATCATAATGAATAAACAATGATAATGTTAGTATCTTAATAAAATTACCATTTATTGATTAAAATTATGGTTATATTTATGTTAAGTGATGTCCTTAGAGTTTAAATATATGTGCATTGAGCTATTACTAAGAGTACAATAAAAAATCATTATCACTATCACGAACATGATTTTTGCCTACCCACTTTTAGTTAAATAATTTAATTTTAAATATTAAATTAAATTTCTTCACATGATAATAATAATAATAAAATTAATATGGCAAGAAAAATCATCAAGAAAAATAAAAAATTATTAATATTTTGAAATTTTGAAAATAAATATGTTGTCTAAGAGTTAAAGATATCTTTACAAAATTAAGTATATTATATTTATCTTTATAAAAAAGTAAAGATATATATTTGTCAAAAATATATTCTAAAATATTTTAACTTTTTTTGAATGTGTATGAACCTAAGATACTCACATTTTTCCTTTTTCTTTGTATTTATACGAGGGGAAGAAAAAAAAATGATCATTATTAGAAGTTTTTTTAGGTTATCTAATTTTATTTTTTTTAGATTATATTAGTTTATTTATGTATATAAGATAAAATTTAATTTAAGTTTTGAAATATGAATAATAATATATAAAAGTAAATTAAATTTTATATAAATATAATAAAAGTGAAATTTAATTGTTTTATATTTTTGTTTTTTAATTAAATTTTAGAGATATAATTTTAAGTTAAATTTTTAATTTTTTCTAAAATTTTACCAAATTTTAGAAAAATTAAGCCAAAAAAAACTACTAAAAAGCTTCTAAAAAATTACACTAAAAACAACTCGCAGGAAAAATGGTTGAAAACCCAGATTACTACCTTAGATACAACATGAATCTCATTGGCAGAGGTTAAATAGCGTAGGTGGTAGAGCCAAGTGGAAAAAGCACCATTTACTACGTATGTAACATCATTTACTACGTATGTAACATCAACAACCAATAATGAATGAATTCCAAATTAAAGGGTCATAACATGGTTAAAATATAATTAATATAATTATGAGGTAAACTTAGATTATTTTCATTTTTTTTCCCTAATTTGAAAGTCATAATTTTATAGCCATAAAATTATGTTTATAAAATAACTGAAATTATGAATATTATCATGATAAAAGGAATTTAATTATTGTAAAAAAACATTTGGTTTAAAGATTTTATTGGAGGATGCAAAGTTAATTTAAAAACAAGCCTTTGCATTAGAAGATGATGGTTGAAGACATTAGATTTAGAAAACAAATGACTACTACTGCTAGTTAGTGACTATCACAACAAAATTTCTACAAGCACAACACAATCCAATAATATATAGTCCCACTATAATAGAAGAAGGAACTATATAGAAAGACATAAATGCACAAGATCATGTGAATGAGTTTGTCATAAGAGACCGTAACTCCTTTTGCTATAGGATCTTGTTTCATGTATCTAGCCATGTGATGTCTTGAAGGGACATTATGTGATGTGATCACCATATAATGAAATTACAGAATGGGTAAATAATATTTGTGATCATTAGCATTAATGATTATTTATTTTAGTAGGGTGGTATTGTTAAGAAATTTATTCACAATTTGATTGTTTTCATACAATACTTGAAATAAATAGATACTAATGAATTTGAATGTTTTATTTTTTTTTCTCATTGAATCCATAAAGGTAAGAATTTCTTATGCTTTGGAGACCAATTTGTCACTAAGAAGCTTCGTATCTTTAATGATAATCTTATTAAATATTAAATTTATTAACTAATTTAGAGTCTTGCAATAATGTGTAGGAATTTATCATATTAGGGAGGATACACTAAAGCCCAACTCAAATTAAAATTCTAAGATTATTCCAAAGTTAGTGATAATCCCTCACACGTCTACTACCTTAATATATAAATGCAATTTTACAGTATTTATTTTCAGATGTTGATATAAATGATGGTCTTCAATATTGCAACTCCAAAGGATCTTAGCTTTAAGTATCAATATGCGGTTCATACAAACTTAATAGGGGTCGACACTACATGTACAACAAGAATTATTTTCTTCTCTTTTTGATGTTTATGCAAGTGGGAAGTATTGAAATGAAGGTTAGATGCACAAAGATGAAACTAATTAAGCCATGCTATAGAGAAAATAGATTCACAGATATGATTAGTAGTAAAAGAAATGGCACACATATCTATGCTACTTGCAATGAAAGAAAAAAACACTTGTTGAATGACACATAATTATATGCTTTTTGCAATAAATGGAAAATGAAACTTGTTGAAATGAAGAACCAAGAACAAAACCCTAATTTTCCGAAAAAACAACATTCAGAAAACAGTTGATAAGGGTATCTATAAGGTCTCTATACTTCCAAGTTTCATTATCAGTGTCTCAGATGTGTTGTAATACCTTGTGTTTATTGTGATGCTGAGCAAGAAAAGAGGGTTGGTTATAGACTACTACAGGAGTCTCTATTTTTCTATAGGAAACAATCCAACAAGCATGTAAACCAGATACAACACAAATATGAGATGAGAAAAAGTTGTGGAAATGTTAGGAAATGATATCATTCAACTGATGAAAGCTCAAGGAAATAAAATTCAAGCTTATCCATATGAAATGAATCTTTGTGTGTTTCCTATAGTTGTAAAGCCAATTACACAGCAAAACAATGAACAATAAAATCTATAACAACAAGAGAAATAAAATGAAGGAACATTAGTAACTGCTACTATTTCTAAAAAATGCATAAATGATCTATAAACTACCGTGTTGATATTCCACTGGACAGTTCATCACAAGAGACCCGCTAAAACCATATTTACAAATCCAAAACCTACACTATTGGCTTATGGGGGTCTGACCCAGGTTCAGATTTATTTAGCCAAACAAGTCTCACCCGAAGCAGTATGGGGGAATACTAGAAACAAGTTTCTACACCCTTAAGATGGATGTGATGTTGGTTTACTCCAACTAGACCTGCCTTCGCGTAGGTCGCTTCGCACTCTATTCTAACCTTCAATACCTTCACGATCGGTTACAATCAACTTTTGCGCAGCCCTAACCAGGGGCTGGAGTCCTTTCGTGCTGCTAAGGCAGTGAACTGCACTAATTTCTCGACTTAGACTAAGTATCTTACTTATCTTATCGACAGATCTTAATTATCTTTGCGTAAAAAATATTCTTACTTGCGTTCACTTAGCCAATGTAATTATACACATTCGCACATCATATAAGCATTAGACGTGAGATTCATACCCAATATAAGAGATGCATAAACAAGAAATAAATATGCAGAATTGATATAAACTTCTCTTTATTAATACTTCACATGGTTACAGACTCAACTCGCCCTGCACACTCAGTTGCAGGGGTCCACGTACTCAGCTACGGACTACTAGGCCTCTGCGCACACAGCTGTAGATCCTCTTCCTACTCTACGACCCAAAACTAGACTTTACACTTCTAAATTATCTCATATACATCTTCATTCCTTAGACATTCTGTAATGCCTTAACTACTTAGAGCTTCACTCTATTTATACAATCCCATGGTATATGGACCATGGGTAGATCTTCTACATCTGGCATTACATTATCAAAATATGGGTGGACAACCCTATGACTCTTTAATAACTAGGCGACCATAAGATGTGGAGTCTTTACATTGGAATTACAAAAATTTGACCAAATCTGGTCTCTAAGCCCCCAAACTGCCCTTGGGGGATCCCGTGCCCATAGGACCCAAACACAAACATCATAACTCACCCTTGAGTCACTTTGTAGGTGCAGAGATCTTAGCACAAAGATCTCCCAACTGTGATTGGATCGTTGCAAGTTCGGTAGCGCACGAAGTGGATGCCTGCTGGAATTCCTCTACGCGTTGTTCAGTGACTGATGTCATTGAAATGCTTCCCTGAATACTCTTCTGAGTTGCTTGTAGCTGTGCGAGCTTTGCTTCAATGGATGTTGTAATTTTATACGGCTCATCGATCCATGGCTGTAAGCATGCTTTCAAAACTGCCTCTTTATGCCGAGCGACATCCACCTGCTCCTTGAGCGACTTTTCCTGTTGCATCCTTGTAAGCCTTTGTGTAAGGGAAACTGTCTACATGGTCCCTTTTACTTTGTCATACCTCTGTTGCAGCTCACACACCTCTGTCTCTAGGCACTCTATGTTCGGGTCCTCCTACAGGGTGGTGAGGACCTTGAATGACTTCTTGAATAGTTTCATGTAGTCTGGCATTGCACTGTCAACTGCTGCCATTGTTGTTGTGATCACATTGGTGCGTTGTTCTCTAACCTCCGGTGGAGTTGAAGGTTGAGCCTTCAACTGTAGTTTTGCGATCTGCAGATTCAGCTCCAGCTGAACCCTAGCCATTTATGCTCTTACGTTCTGCACCTTTGTCTTTAACTTTCGGACATGCGCCTCAACTGGTTCCTCTGCTTGGATGGCCAACTCTAAGACCATCTAGCAAGCTTCCTCCACAACCTGCACTATTTTTTTTCTGCTCGACGGCCTCATTATGCTGCAGGCTCAACTGCTCAATGTTGATGCATTGCTCGCTCATTAGCTATATAGCGCGGCTTTCCCTGACCCATAGTTCTGCAATGACTCCATTCTGCAAAGGATAGAGCGTCTCCCAAGGGAACACAACCATGTTTAGCCCAACCCCTTTCAAGCTACTGACCATAGGCCTATCGGCCTCATTCTCTGTCATGAGTGCACCATCTTGTAGCACTATTTTGTTGGTCATATTGGCACGCAACATCCCCTCGGCCGCTGAAGTGCCGACTGCGAGGCTGTTTGACAATGTGCCAACCTATGGAGTGTGCACCTGCAAATCCTATATCTATGTCTGGAGAGCCTCCAATACCAACTGGTGTTACTCGTCAAACTGCTGGAGGGCCTCTGCAGTGACATCCCTCACCATTTCGTTGATATCATGTAGATCCCCCTTAGTGAGGGTGATTGGGTCGAATGAAGTCTTTGAGGCCTTTGTCTTCTTTCATGGGCCTACTTGCTCTCGTGGTTGCGGATGCTTTAGCTAGGTGGACGTTGTCTGTGGGTATGTTCCACCTTGTTCTATATCGGTCTCTATCTTGGGCAAAGGTCACTTCTATCCTTCACACTCTTCTACTGTTTTCTTTTTCTTCTCCTCGGCCAACTTCGCAGCGTAACGCGCTAACTGGGCCTTAGCAGCTGCTTCTTCCTTTCTCTACTTTTCCACCAGCTTCGCCATCCACAGTTTTGTCTCTTCCTTCTTCCTTTGTGCGACAAACTTCTCTGCTTCCACCGTGGAGCCAACTGGAGCGCGCCACTTTGGCGGCCAAAACTCAAGGACTGTGAAAATTACATTGTCGTTCGCCAAGTATGGTACCCCATGCCACATCTTCGTGGGGTCCTTCTGTGCCCTGATGAAGACATGGTGGAAATCTGCCTTGAACTCAGCAAAGCTCTACAGACTGTTGTAGACCATGTGCGATAACCACGGCTTGTGGTTAATCCCCATCCTGATGTTCATCTCCATGAGCAACCAAAAGATCTTGCTCTCCCTTGTCCTTTGTGTGTCCCTGGTTTCCCACACCGAAGCGTACTTCGCTGCCTCTTGAAGGTCCTACGTGATCGGTGGGAACTGGCTATCTTTGGGAAACTCCCATGCCACTAGTATTATCGACAACAGGAGCCATACATAATGAAATGTTTTTCCATGCTCCTATGCCTCACGACAGTTCGCAAGGAACTCACCGCATTGGTAGTTTGCCCAATTGAATTGGACCCCTTCTGTGCATTGCGCTACTAATGCAACCACTGGCATAGGAACCTCATCCGTGCAGCACTTCTGCATCACTTTTCCCACCAATATTTGTGTCGTGACCTTGACAGTAGGGTTGCTGATGCTGGAGATGGCATACCCTCGCTTCTTCTTCTCCAACTTAAATTTCTTTTTCATAGCCTTTGCAATGGCCAAGTCATAACTTTTTCCCTCTGAAATGTTTGATGCATCCTCCACTATGCAAGGTGTTGTGTGATCCGGTGATTTAGATGATATGTGATGGGGATGGGCTCCTCCAGCCACAAGCACCCATCATGCACCAAGTAGAGCAACTGCGTGATGATGAAAATGGTCACTGGGGCACAATGGTAATGCAGCACCCAGAGAAGGTTTAGCAACCCTGCCTTCTCTACACCTCTTAGCCATTTGCATGGCTCCAACTCTATTATTCTAGCCGATGCATCCATCTTCTAGCGCATTAGCTACGAAGTCGCTAAATGCGGGAACTTCTTGTGGTCTACGAGGTCCCAATCTTCAAATTTTAACATGGGGACCCATCCCAAGTGCTCTCCTTAAAAAATAATATCATCTGGGAGAAGCAGAGATTGCAGAGAGCTCTTGTTCTCTTCTATATCCTTGGGTACCTTGGCTTTACCCTTCCGCGGAGGAACATATGCATGCAGCTTGGTGAGAGGGTCTACACCCTGCGTTGCGACTTCCATCTCTATATCCTCCTCCTCCACCTGGATTTCTTCAAACTCTTCCTCCTCATTAGCCTCCAAATTAATGGCCTTCCCATTTTCCTCCTTTGTAAGCTTGTCCCTCAGTGGATTTCGGGGTGAGACGCGCACTGGTACCATGGCCTACTTATCCTTCTTAGGTCTCAGCGTGCAAGGTGATTTAGGGACCTTAACGATTATTCCGGTGCTCTCTTGGGCTTCTACTTCTGCAATTGCCTATGTGGCTTCCTCGGCTGTCATTGCTCCAGTATCCATGACTTCTTCGGGTGCTGCCATAGTGCGATTCCACAGTTCTCTTATTGTCTCTGGTAGTTGCTCAAGCAACGAATTCACTTTCAGAATATTGAATAAGTCTCGGTTCATGAATATCTGAGCACGCAACAACTCAATTCTCAAATTTCCAAGTGTTGTCTGTTGGACAACCATTTGTAATTTATAGCACCTTTTGAATTTGAATTCGACTGTTCCCCCCACATTCGGTCCATTACTGCTAGATTGGCGGCAAATTTTCAAGAATCTAGCCCATAAAGTTCACCTTAAATCCTTGCTGCCCATTCCATTTGGCCTCAAACCAAGCATCACATCGTGAATAGTGACTAATAGTCACTTTCTGGCTGACCCGAGCGGCAGTGCATCTATCCTCATGTTGTCGTGGACCCTGTGACACTTCGCTACTACGCGTAGTCCTGACATTGCATAGTTCTAAGGCATAGTAGTTTATAGTCCATTACCTCCTTTCAGCTGCCTGGAGCACTAAGACTGTGCTTCTGTCAGCTAGTTAGATGGCTGGGCCACCTGTGTATGGCTTCAGACAACTGCCATTCACTTTCCTAGGAAGGGTTCTCCATTTAACTTTACCAACTATACTGCGCCACCATCTGTAATCTTCTTAATAACATATGGCCCCAGCCAATACATTATGAGCTTCCCTGGATATTTATCAAACTTACTATCATACAACAGTACCAAATCATTCAACTTAATGGTGCGCAACTTAATATGTCGATCGTTCCATGCCTTTTCGCACTGCTTCTAGAACTGCTGGTGAAATCCAACCAAAAATCGTTCTTCTTCGAGCTCATCCAGCTGCGCGAGCCTCTCCTCCAAGGCTTTGTGATCCATCATATCTATGAGCACTGTTATGCGCAGACTAGGAACGATGTATTCCATAGGCATTACAACTTCCACTACATAGACAAGCCTAAAAGGTGTCTATCCCATTAGTTTCTTGCATGTCATTCTATAAGTCCATAACACTACAGGTATGCGTAGGTTCCAACCTCTTTGCTGTGCATTGCATACCTTGGTCAGCACAGTTTCTAGAACTTTTTTGAATGCTTCTGCCTGGTTTCTATTCCTGCATAATATCTTCCCAACATTAACAGCCATCTGCAAGTTCGCCCCCCCAACACATGCTTATTGACCATGTATTTTAGTACGGTGTACATGTGCATCTGCATAGGTTGGGCCTCTTCTCCATATGCCTTCATCCATTTGGACAAATGCATGCATGGGTCATCTTGTCCATCGTACTTGATTGTCAGTCACATCTTAGGTTTCCTAATTCGTACTCACATCATTCTCCTACATTCGCGCCAATCGTCAAAACTCCCTTTGTGCGTACCCCACCATCTTGCGGGCGTAGCGCACAGTACCCAGTCCAAGGCCTGGAAGCATTGATTTTTCAGCACCTCCCTTTCAAATGCATCGAACAATGTATCTACCTCATTTAGACCATCATAAGTAGGCATATATCTTACTTCTGTCGACACGCAGCACAACAACTTGGTCATCATATTGTAATTCAATGTCGTTACTTCATGTAACCTATTCTGCCATTGTTCTATTTCTTCATTAGAATCCGAAGTGCAAGATATCTCGTGCTCCCATATAATCTGCCCATCCATGGTGGGATTCACCCACTCCTATTCTCGTGCTATTATATTATAGATACAGTCCAAATCATCATCGCACTCATAGTCGTGAACCGGTTCTGTATAGCGCGATCCTTCAGCAGGGTTCAGGGGTACAATTACGCGTAGTGATTTCTTCTCAAATATTATTTTCCACTTCTTCAGATTAATTACCCCATTCATATCAGTAGCCCAATCAATTCCTAAGAGCACGGGGTAGGGATTGTTGTCGTCAACAATCTCTATCACTTCGAAGTCTGCCAGCGCTTTCGCTCCCTCAATATCCATAGTTATTCCCTGTAATTTCCCCATGGGTGTTATTTTTTGCTGGTTCGCCATCCTTAGCTGAATTGGAGACCATTGCAGTGTAGGTCTCCCCATTCGCTCCCATGTCTGGTTTGGTAGAACATTCACATCTGATCCCAAATCCAAAATGACTTGATCCATCTCATATTCTCTGATCTACGTGGTAAGTCTCATTTCACAACATGTCCTTATCTTATGATTTCCGATCTTTCGAACTACGTGCAGTTCTCCTGGTGCAGTCTCAGTGCATCTGTTGATGAGTTACTATAACCCTTTTACAGCCTTACTGTCGCATAGTAACTTCATACAGGTTTCGAGGAAAGTTGTCAACATGGATGGGTCCATTTCCTGCTTCGGTTTATCTCTGCTTCCTGAAGTGGAGGCATTAGTGAAGCTCTTCTTAGCTTCCATGAACGTTTCTCTGGCGTGCTCCAAATCAAACTCAACTTCTTTCGTCAGGGCTTTGGGAACCCATGTACTATCCTTAGGTTGCTTTCCTTTGTCATCTCTCGTCGCGATTCCACTTCGGAGCACAATTTTTACATTCGATTCTTCCTCACTTGGCTCAGACCTCACCATTTGCAGGTTCTGAGTAGGGGGAGGTGGTAGTGCTCCTTTGTCATGTATCCTAGCTGTCAGTGTAGGACAATCTTTTTTCTCATGATCAAACATCGTGCAATACTTTCATGACGGGTGCGTTGGATTCATGCAATCGCGGGCATGGTGTCGTGGCCCTCCGCAATTGTAGAAAATCAAATGTCTGTGACCTCTACTAGGTCCTCCTCCACCTCGGCCTTGTCTGCGCTCCAAAAATCCTATTCACGCCATTCCTCCATTCTGGTCAAGGAGTTACGTTTCGGCCTGAACCCTGTAGGTGGGTGTTCTATCCATCATCAACTAATAGCTTTCGCAAGTACGCTCATCATGTCCCATCGACCTACAAAAGTTGCAGAACAACTATTGCGAATTCTGCGTATACTTCTGTAACAAGTGGCAGTTGTCCGTGGCATGTTTTCCTACTATTTGACAAATAGAACACCACAAAGCAGGCGCCTCACTAGGTCCTGCTTGAACATCTGGCCTTAAAGGCATCGATCCTCCTCCTATAAGGTAATTTGTAAAAACTGGGCAGTGGTCTTTGTCATGACCCTAATTCTTGCATTTCACGCACCATACTTCTTCGCGCACCTCTGGTCGAACCGTCCTCTCCTATTTTAGACTCTGCATCTCAAGGCACAAATTCTTCAGCTATGCGTGGATCTATTGAACTCCTAGGTTATGATCTTGCATCGGTGTCTCATGAAGCCTCATGGAAATCTCCAAAACCTCTTCCTAAGTTGTTATCTTTTGTTGTGATAGTGCACTCCTTAAATGTGGTAGTAGCGAAGCTACAAACCACTTGTGATGCTTTCTATATGTCATATTCATATTGGTTTCGTGAATCATACATTTTAGCCTTTGATCCAGCTCCCAAGGAGTCTCGCCTGGTAGCATCGTGATCTCTTTGAATCCCACAATCGATTACGCATCAGACTTCAGCCTGTTAAATTCCCTATTTAACGTTTTTTGGATATCCACAACTCTTGCATTCGGGTTATCATTGGAGTACTTAATATACCAAATCAGCGCGTGACCCTGCAGGGCGCTAACCAATGTCGCTTTCTTTATATGGCCATCTGTAACACCTTGCGCTTCCCATACAGCCCATACAATGAACCAAAATTGGTTCGGATCCTCATTTCCCAAACCTTTGAACACAGGCAACTTCACTGTGGTTTCCATACTGAATCGCGGTGGTGGTGGAGTTGGTACAGGTGAAGATGGAGGTGATGCTAGTGAAGCCAGTGGTGGTGTAGGTGGAGGTGGAATTCGCAGAATTCCTTGTCTTATCAGATGAATAACATTTCACAGAGAGACCTTCGCAAGCTCTTCCTCGTCCCCTCATGGAGGTGAGATCAAGGGGCTACGTTCTGGACCCAATTCCCTTCGTTCCTATAAACCTTTCCACTTTGTGTAGCTTAGAACATCAAGGTAACTACATAACCCACTTTTCGCATAATAGCATTTTAATCCAAGTATTCAAAGACTTTACGTACTTACCTCACGGTCCTTTGAGAGAGTGTCGCTCTTCCTCACTGTAGATAATTGAGGTCTCGACCGCGAACTCAGTAACAAATCCTCCTATAATATGATCGAGCCAATGATCAATGATGCACGTGATCTTATCTTCCGATGCTTCCAACCTTCACACTAGCTCTAGGGTCCACACAATAGGACTGTCAAGTTTTCACCTTCCTTGGTTGTCTGCTAGCTTTGCAATCCACTCATATAGCTCAGTAGGGAAGGATGCTAAAAATATTTCGTGGATCTCCATATACAAGTAACTATCTAACCACTCTTATTTTAAGAGTCCTGGGTTTCTGTTCTCCTGCACCACGAACTTGTGAATTCTTCTATCCAACTAGCCTTCGATTTCTTTCTTAGTTGGATTCCAATGATATGACATCACACATCTCTCATGCATATTCCGGTCTCGACAATGGAACCATTTTTTGGCTTATGGGGGCCTGACCCAGGTTCAGAGATATTTAGCCAAACATATCCCTACAGTACTAGCCCTTTTGACATCAGCCCGTGGAGTGTGGACTGAAGTCTCACCCGAAGCAGTATGGGGGGATGTTGGAACCAAGTTTCTGCACGCTTGAGATGGATGTGATGCTGGTTTAGTCCAACTAGGCCTGCCTTCGTGCAAGTCGCGTTGCGCTCTGTTCTAACCTTTAGTGCCTTCGTAATTGGTTACAATAAGATTTTGCATAGCCCTAACCAAGGGTTGGAGTCCTTTTGCGCTGCTAAGGCAGCGAACTACACTAATTCTTGACTTAGACTAAGTATCTTACTTATCTTATCGAAAAATCTTAATTATTTTTGCGTAAACAAATATTCTTACTTGGGTTCACTTAGCCAATACAATTATACACATTCGCACATCATATAAGCATTAGAAGTGAAATTCATACCCAATATAAAAGATGCATAAATAAGAAATAAATACATAGAATTGAGAGAAGCTTCTCTTTATTAATACTTCGTATGGTTACAGACTTGAATCGCCCTGCGCACTTAACTCCAAGGGTTCGTGCACTTAGCTCTGGACTACTAGACCTCTGCACACTTAGCTGCAGAGCCTCTTCCTACTCTATGACCCAAAACTAGACTTTACGCTTTAGAATTATCTCGCATACATCTTCATTCCTTAGACATTCTGTGATGCCTTAACTACTTAGAGCTTTTCTCTATTTACATAATCCCATGGTCCGCAAACCATGGGTATATCTTCTACATCCGACATTACATTATCAAAATAAGGATAGACAACCCTATTGGAATTGCAAAACATGGACCAAAATCTTGTCTCTAAGCCCCAAAACTTCCCTTGGGGGATCCTGTGCCCAATAGGACCAAAACACAAACATCATAACTCACCCTCGAGTCACTTTGTAGGTACGGGGATCTTATCATGAAGATCTACCTACTGTGATTGGATCGTTGCAAGTTCGGCAACACACGGAGTTGCTGCCTGCTAGATTTCCTCTACATGTTGTTCGGTGACTGCTATCATTGAAATGCTTCCCTAAATACTCTTCTGAGTTACTTGTAGCTGCGCAAGCTTTGCTTTAATGGATGTTGTAATTGTATATGGCTCATTGATCCATGGCTGTAAGCGCGCTTTCAAAACTGCCTCTTTATGCCGAGTAGCGTCCACCTGCTCCTTGAGCGCCTTTTCTTGTTGCATCCTTGTAAGCCTTTGTGTAAGGGAAACCGTCTGCATGGTCCCTTTTACTTTGTCATACCTCTGTTGCAACTCGCGCACCTCTGTCTCTAGGCACTCTATGTTTGGGTCCTCCTACAGGGTGGTGAGGACCTTGAATGACTTCTTGAATAGTTTCATGCAGTCTCCCACTACACTGTCAACTGCTGCCATTGTTGTTGTGACCGCGTTGGTACGTTGTTCTCTAACCTTCGGCAGAGTTGAAGGTTGAGCCTTCAACTGTAGTTTGCGATTTGCAGATTCAACTCCAACTGAACCCTAGCCATTTATGCTCTTACGTTGCGCACCTCTGTCTTTAACTTTCGGACATGCGCCTCCACCGGTTCCTCTGCTTGGATGGCCAACTCTAGGACCATCTAGCAAGCTTCCTCCACTACCTGCACTATTTTTTATTTTTTTTTTCTGCTCGACAGCCTCATTACGTTGTAGGCTCAACTGCTCAATATTGATGTGTTGCTCGCTCATTACCTGTATAGCACGGATTTCCCTGACCCATAGTTTTGTAGTGACTCCATCTATCAAAAGATAGAGTGTCTCCCAAGGGAGCGTAGCCATGTTTAACCCGACCCCTTTCAAGTTACTGACCATAGGCCTGTCGACCTCATTCTTTGTCATGAGTGCACCATCTTGTAGCACTATTTTGTTGGTCATCTTGGCACACAACATCCCCTCGGCCACTGAAGTGCTGACTGTGAGGTTGTTTGACAATGTGCCAGCCTATGGAGTGCGCACTTGCAAATCCTATATCTATGTTTGGAGAGCCTCCAATACCAACTGGTGTTGCTCGTCAAACTGCTCGAGGGCCTCTGTAGTGACATCCCTCACCATTTCATCGATATCATGTAGATCCCCCTTAGTGAGGGTGCTTTGGTCGAATGAAGTCTTTGAGGCCTTTGTCTTCTTTCATGGCCCTACTTGCTCTCGTGGTTGCGGATGCTTTAGCTAGGTGGACGTTGTTTGTGGGTCTGTGCCACCTTGTTTTATATCGGTCTCTGTCTTGGGAAAAGGAAACTTCTATCCTTCAGGCTCTTCTTCTGTTGTCTTTTGTTGCTCCTCAGCCAACTTCACAGCGTAGCGTGCTACCTGGGCCTTAGCTGTTGTTTCTTCCTTCCTCTGCTTTTCCACCAGCTTTTCCATCCACAGTTTTGTCTCTTCCTTCTTCCTCTGTGCGACAAACTTCTCTACTTCCATCATGGAGCCAACTGGAGCGCACCACTCCGGTGGCCAAAACTCAAGGACTGTGAAAATTACATCATCGCTTGCTAAGTATGGTACGTCATGCCACGTCTTCGTGGGGTCCTTCTATGCCCTGATGAAGACATGGTGGAAATCTGCCTTGAACTCCGCAAAGCTCTACAGACTGTTGTAGACCGTGTGTGATAACCAGACTTGCAGTTAATCCCCATAATGATGTTCATCTCCATGAGCACCCAAAAGATCTTGCTCTCCCTTGTCCTTTCTGTGTCCATGGTTGCCCAGACCGAAGCATACTTCGCTGCCTCTGGAACGTCCTACGTGATCGATGGGAATTGGCTATCTCTGGGAAACTCCCATGCCACTAGTATTATTGACAACAGGAACCATACATAATGAAATGTTTTT
This sequence comes from Pinus taeda, assembly GCA_000404065.3. Lineage (NCBI taxonomy): Eukaryota > Viridiplantae > Streptophyta > Pinopsida > Pinales > Pinaceae > Pinus > Pinus taeda. The sequence goes on from APFE030976243.1 coordinate 18,978, forward strand.
CCATGTTCCTATGCCTCACGACAGTTCGCAAGGAACTCACTGCATAGATAGTTTGCCCAATTGAATTGGACCCCTTCTGTGCATTGCTCTACTAATGCAACCACTAACATAGGAACCTCATCCGTGAAACACTTCCGTATCACTTTTCTTACCAATATTTGTGTCGTGACCTTGACAGTAGGGTTGCTGATGTTGGAGATGGCATATCCTCACTTCTTCTTCTCCAACTTAAATTTCTTTTTCATAGCCTCTGCAATGGCCAAGTCATCAATTTTTCCCTCTGAAATGTTTGATGCGTCCTCCGCTGTGCAAGGTGTCGTGTGATCTGGTGAATTAGATGATATGTGATGGGGATGGGCTCCTCCAGCCACAAGCACCCATCATGCACCAAGCAGAGCAACTGCGTGATGATGAAAATGGTCACTAGGGCACAATGGTAATGCAGCACCGAGAGCAGGTTTAGCAACCCTGCCTTCTCTACACCTCTCAGCCATTTGCGCAGCTCCAACTCTATTATTCTAGCCGATGCATCTATCTTCTAGCACATTAGCTACGCAGTCTCTAAATGTGGGAACTTCCCATGGTCCGCAAGGTCCCAATATTCAAATTTTAACACGGGGACACATCCCAAGTGTTCTCCTTCAAAAATAATATCATCTGGGAGAAGCGGATATTGCAGAGAGCTCTTGTTCTCATCTATATCCTTGGGTACCTTGGCTTTACCCTTCTGTGGAGGAACATATGCATGCAGCCTGGTCAGAGGGTCTACACCCTATGTTTCGACTTCCATCTCTACATCCTCGTCCTCCACTGGGATTTCTTCAAACTCTTCCTCCAATTCAACCTCCAAATTAATGGCATTCCCCTTTTCCTCCTTTGTAAGCTTGGCCCTCAGTGGATTTCGGGGCGAGATGTGCACTGGTACTATGGCCTACTTATCCTTCTTAGGTCTCGACGTGCAAGGTGATTTAGGGACCTTAACGATTATTCCAGTGCTCTCTGGGGCTTCTATTTCTGCAATTGCCTATGCGACTTCCTGGGCTGTCATTGCTCCGGTATCCATGACTCCTTCGGGTGCTACCATAGTGCGATTCCATAGTTCTCTTACTGTCTCTGGTAATTGCTCAAGCAATGAATTCGCTTTCAGAATATTGAATAAGTCTCGGTTCATGAATATTTGAGCACGCAGCAACTCAGTTCTCAAATTTCCAAGTGTTGTTTGTTGGACAACCATTTGTAATTTATAGCGCCTTTTGAATTTGAATTCAACTTTTCCCCCCACATTCAGTCCATTAATGCTAGATTGGCAGGAGATTTTCATGAATCTATCCCATAAAGTTCACCTTAAATCCCTGCTGCCCACTCCATTTGGCCTGAAACCAAGCATCACATCGTCAATAGTGACTAACAGTCACTTTTTGGCTGACGCGAGTGGCAGTGCCACTATCCTCGTGCTGTCGTGGACCCTGTTATTCTTTGCCACTCTGTGTAGTCCTGAGATTGCATAGTTCTCAGGCAGAGTAGTTTATAGTCTGTCGCCTCCTTTCAGCTGCCTGGAGCACTAAGACTATGCTTTTGTCGGCTAGTCAGATGGCCGAGCCACCTGTGTATGGCTTCATACAACTACCATTCACTTTCCTAGGAAGGGTTCTCCATTTAACTTTACTAACTGTACCGTGCCACCATCTGTAATCTCCTTAATGACATACGGCCCCAGCCAATACATTTTTATCTTCCCTGGAAATTTATCAAACTTACTATCATACAACAGTACCAAATCATTCAACTTAATGGTGCACAGCTTAATATGTCGATCGTGCCATGCCTTTTCGCACTGCTTCTAGAACTGCTGGTGAAATCCAGCCAAAAATCGTTCTTTGAGCTCATCCAACTGCGCGAGCCTCTTCTCTAGGGCTTTGTGATCCATCATATTTGTGAGCACTGGTATGCGCGGACTAGGAATGATGTATTCCATAGGCATTAAAACTTCCACTCCATAGACAAGCCTAAAAGGTGTCTATCCCATTAGTTTCTTGCATGTCGTTCTATAAGTCCATAACATTGCAGGTACACGTAGGTCCCAACCTTTTCATTGTGCATTGCATACCCTGGTCAGTGCGGTTTCCAGTACTTTTTTGAATGCTTCTGTGTGGTTTCTATTGCTGCATAATATCTTCCCAACATTAAGAGCCATCTGCAAGTTCGCCCCCCCAACACATGCTTATTGACCATGTATTTTAGCTTGGTGTACATGTGCATCTGCATAGGTTGGGCCTCTTCTCCATATGCCTTCATCCATTTGGCCAGATGCGTGCATGGGTCATCTTGTCCATCGTACTTGATTTTCAGTCACATCTTAGGTTTCCTAATTCGTACTCACATCATTCTCCTACATTCGCGTCAATCGTCAAAACTCCCTTTGTGCGTACCCCACCATCTTGTGGGCGTAGCGCACAGTACCCAGTCCAAGGCCTGGAAGCATTGATTTTTCGGCACGTCCCTTTCAAATGCATCCAAGAACGTATCTACCTCATTTAGACCATCATAAGTAGGCATATATCTTACTTTTTTCAACACGTAGCACGACAACTTGGTCATCATATTGTAATTCAATGTCGTTACTTCATGTAACCTTTTCTGCTATCGTTCTATTTATTCATCAGAATCCGAAGTGCAAGAGATCTCGTGCTCCCATATAATCTGCCCATCCTTGGTGGGATTCACCCAGTCTTTGTCTCGTGCTGTTATCTTATAGATACAGTCCAAATCGTCATCGCACTCATAGTCACGAACCGATTCTGTATAGTGCAATCCTTCAGCAGGGTTCAGGGGTAAAATTACGCGTAGTGATTTCTTCTCAAAAATTATTTTCCGCTTCTTCAGATTAATTACCCCATTCATATTAGCATCCCAATCAATTCCTAAGAGTGTGGGGTAGGGATTATTGTTGTCAACAATCTCTATCACTTCGAAGTCTGCCAGCGCTTTCGCTCCCTCAATATCCATAGTTATTCCCTGTAATTGCCCCATGGGTATTATTTTCTGCTGGTTCGCCATCCTTAGCTGAATTGGAGACCATTGCAGTGTAGGTCTCACCATTCGCTTCCATGTCTGGTTTGGTAGAACATTCACATCTGATCCCAAATCCAAAATGACTTGATCCATCTCATATTCTCTGATCTGCGTGGTAAGTCTCATTTCATAGCATGTCCTTGTCTTATGCTTTCTGATCTTTCGGACTACGCGCGGTTCTCCTGGTCCAGTCTCAGTGCATCTGTTGATGAGTTACTATAACCCTTTTACAGCCTTACTGTCACGCAGTAACTTCCTACGGGTTTTGTGGAAAGTTGTCTGCATGGATGGGTCCATTTCCTGCTCTGGTTTATCTCTACTTCCTGAAGTGGAGGCATCAGTGAAGTTCTTCTTAGCTTCCATGAACGTTTCTCTAGCGCACTCCAAATCAAACTTAGCTTCTTTCGTCGGGGCTTTATGAACCCATGTACTATCCTTAGGTTGTTTTCCTTTGTCATCTCTTCTCGCGATTCCACTTCAGAGAAAAATGCTTACATTCGGTTCTTCCTCACATGGCTTAGACCTCACCATTTGCAAGTTCTGTGTCAGGGGAGCTGGTAGTGCTCCTTTGTCATGTATCCTAGCTATCAGCGTAGGAAAATCTTCTGTCTCATGATCAAACAACATGCAATACTTGCATGACGGGCACATTGGATTCATGCAATCACGGGCATAGTGTTGTGGCCCTCTGCAATTGTAGCAAATCAAATGTTCGTGACCTCTACTAGGTCCTCCTCCACCTCGGTCTCGTCTACGCTCCTAAAATCCTATTCAAGCCATTCCTGCATTCTGGTCATGGGGTTTCATTTCAGCTTGAACCCTGTAGGTGGGTGTTCTATCCATCAGCTCATAGCTTTTGCAAGTACACTCGTCATGTCCCATTGACCTACAAAAGTTGCAGAAAAACTATTACGAATTCTGCATATACTTTTTTAGCAAGTGGCAGTTATCCGTGGCATGTTTTCCTGCTATTTGACAAATAACACACCACAAAGCAGGTGTTGCACTAGGTCCTGCTTGAACATCCGGCCATAAAGGCATCGGTCCTCCTCCTATAAGGTAATTTGTAAAAACTAGGTAGTGATCTTTGTCATTACCCTGATTCTTGCATTTCACGCACCATACTTCTTCGCGCACCTTTGGTCGAACCGTCCTATCCTGTTTTAGACTTTGCATCTCAAGGCACAAATTCTTCAGCTACGCGTGGAACTACTGAACTCCTAGGTTAGGATCCTGCATCGGTGTCTCATGAAGCCTCATGGAAATCTCCAAAACCTCTGCCTAAGTTGTTATCTTCTGTTGTGATAGCGCACTCCTTAAATGTGGTAGTAGCGAAGCTACAAACCACTCGTGATGCTTTCCATATGTCATATTCATATTGGTTTCGTGAATCATACATTTCAGCCTCAGATCCAGCTCCCAAGGAGTCTCACCTGGTAGCATCGTGATCTCTCTGAATCCCATAATTGATTGCGCTTCAGACTTCAACCTGCTAAATTCCCTATTTAAAGTTGTTTGGATATCTGCAACTCTTGCATTCCGGTTATCGTTGGAGTAATTAATATACCAAGTCAGCGCGTGACCCTGCAGGGTGCTAACTAGTGTCGCTTTCTTTATATGGTCATCTTTCACACCTTGCGCTTCCCATACAGCCCATACAATGAACCAGAATTGGTTCGGATCCTCATTTCCCAAACCTTTGAACACAGGCAACTTCACTGTGGTTGCCATACTGAATCGCGGTGGTGGTGGAGTTGGTACAGGTGAACATGGAGGTGATTCCAGCGAACCCAGTGGTGGTGTAGGTGGAGGTGGAATTCACAAAATTCATTGTCTTATCATATGAATAACATTTCACAGAGAGACCTTCGCATGATCTTCCTTGTCCCTTCATCGAGGTGAGATCAAGGGGCTACTTTCTGGACCCTTATTTCCTTCGTTCTTGTAAACCTTTCCACTTTGTGTAGCTTCAAACATCAAGGTAACTGCATAACCCACTTTTCGCATAATAGCATTTTAATCCAAGTATTCAAAGACTTTACGTACTTACCTTGCGGTCCTTTGAGAAAGTGTCACTCTTCCTCACTGTAGATAATTGAGTTGTCGACCGTGAACTCAGTAACAAATCCTCCTATAATATGATCAATCCAATGATCAACGATGCACGTGATCTTATATTCTGATGCTTCCAAACTTCGCACTAGCTCTGGGGTCCACACAATAAGACTGTCAAGTTTTCACCTTCCTTGGTTGTCTGCTAGCTTTACGATCCGCTCGTATAGCTCAGTAGGGAAGGATGCGAAAAATATTTCGTGGATCTCCATATACAAGTAACTATCTAACCACTCTTATTTTAAGAGTCTTGGGTTTCTGTTCTCCTACACCATGAACTCATGAATTCTTCTGTCCAACCAGCCTTTGATTTGTTTCTTAGTTGGATTCCAATGATATGACATCACACATCTCTCATGCATATTCCTATCTCGGCAACAGAACCATTTTTTGGCTTATGGGGGCGTAACCCAGGTTCAAAGATATTTAGCCAAACGTATCCCTCCAGTACTGGCCCTTTTGACATCAGCCCATAGAGCGCGGATGGAAGTCTCACCCGAAGCAGTATGGGGGGATGTTGGAACCAAGTTTATGCACCCTTGAGATGGATGTGATGTTGGTTTAGTCCAACTAGACCTGCCTTCGTGCCGGTCGTCTCGTGCTCTGTTCTAACTTTTAGTGCCTTCGTAATTGGTTACAATTAGCTTTTGCATAGCCCTAACCAAGGGTTGGAGTCCTTTCATGCTGCTAAGGCAACGAACTGCACTAATTCTTGACTTAGACTAAGTATCTTACTTATCTTATCGACAAATCTTAATTATCTTCACGTAAACAAATATTCTTACTTGCATTCACTTAGCCAATACAATTATACACATTTGCACATCATATAAGCATTAGAAGTGAAATTCATACCCAATATAAAAGATGCATAAATAAGAAATAAATACACAAAATTGATAGAAACTTCTCTTTATTAATACTTCATATGGTTATAGACTCGACTCGCCCTACGCACTTAACTTCCAAGGGTCTGTGCACGTAGCTGTGAACTACTAGACCTCTGCACACTCAGGTGCAGAGCCTCTTCCTACTCTACGACCCAAAACTAGACTTTACACTTTAGAATTATCTTGTATACATCTTCATTACTTAGACATTCTGTGATGCCTTAACTACTTAGAGCTTTTCTCTATTTATATAATCCCATGGTCCGCGGACCATGGGTAGATCTTCTATAGCCGACATTACATTATCAAGATAAGGGTGGACAACCCTATTGGAATTACAAAACTTGGACCAAAATCTGGGCTCTAAGCCCCAAAACTGCCTTTGGGGGATCCTGTGCCCAACATACACTATTAGGGTTTAATTTCTCTTTAGATTTCTAGATTTGTAAATTACTATTATTTGTGTATGCATGTAAATTAAAATGATGTAGAGAATAGAAAAAATGAAATAAAAAATCACAAACCACGATTTGACACAAGAAATGACATGGGGAACCATTTCGAGAGAAAACCTAGCTAGAAGATGAGGTCACTCTACTTTCTTTCCCTAGATAGAAAATGGTTGTGAGTACAAAGAAGTATGGTCTGTGTCTAGTAAGATACAACAATGCATAAATCATCTTTGTGCACTCTATCGCCTATCCCTCTTGATTTTTTTTCATCTATGGAACAAATGCACTCAAAAAGAATGGAACCTATTTTCCTCCTGGTGACCTAGTTATAACATATCTTGATAACTTAATAGTGGTTAGATTTAACCAACTGAAATCCTAACCAGAGTTATAATATAGATTATTTTAGATTCTTCTTCATAATAATCACATGGATAGCTCCATTTCTATGAATAATGAGGGCTAGTATGGCATCCTCTCCAATTATGGTGGTGAAAACAAAAATGTTAACTTTCGAGTGGAAACTTTTTTGCATACAGACTCTGATTGGTGTGCTTCTTGCACCATTGGAAAGGTATCTATGTGTAGAATATGAAAAAAAGGATGTGCTAACGGTGTCAGAAATCTATCATCTAGGGGGTCTCCCCAATGCGAAGTCACAATTATACCTCACACTGTTTGGAGTGGGAGCCCCATCCGGAGTATCAACCTAGCCACCATAACTCTAAGGATTTCCGTAGATGCAATGAATAACATAAGAGAGTATGCACATAACCTTTGAAACCAACAAGTAAGTTGCCACTATGAAACACCAATTGAAATGTGTAAAAGGATACTTTCACGAGAGGGGAGTAAAGAGTGAGTCTCTAGAAGGAAAGTAATAGTACTATCATAAGAGAAGCACACAAGAGCAAGGAAAGGTTTGTTTGATATCTGGCAAAGTAGTTCACATAGACACAATGATCATTAAAGAAAAGACAACACATATTCAACAATATAAGCACCAAATTGAATGAAATAGTTCAATTTCTTTAGTACGTATACCACATATATGAAAAGAATAGTATTACAATATTCATGATACATGCATGAAAATGTGTTGGCTTAGTGAGCTTTTGATTATGAGGTGATAGATCCAAGTACACAATTACAATGGTGGGACACTAGATCCAATAGTGGAACATTAATTAACTTCTTTCTTCTCCAAAGAATGATCTTCTCTCCCATGCCATGCTAGAGAAGCCAAATCTAACTCTCCAAAGCTTAAGCCTCCAAAACCCATTTTCTTGAGTTATGAGGGTGTATTTATAACAAGAGGAATGGGCTTTCATATCCTCATGACTTTTGAGCTGCCCTCATTACTATTGGAGTTCCAAGTGACTTTTGAACTTCTGCAATACTCTTGGACTTTTTATAGTGACTCTTTATTGCACATGTGACTTTTCATATTCCACATGTGACACTTGGACTTCCACACATTTGAATTTTTTCATTTTTTAAAAATACATAATTACACTCCACATCACGTGACAAGACCCATTGAAACACATGGCATTGTGATGAAACTTGTATAATCCATAACTTGGCAATGATGACATGGAACTTCATGATGGTGTGGAATTTCCAAGCTTCTCTTCCTGTTGCTTTGAATTTGACATCTTCATGATAGATATTTGCTTGTTCTTCATTTCCACCCTCCAAAATCGTCTAGGTGAATGTTGAAACCTTCCAAGTCATCTTGTTTGTCTTAATCAGAGGTTCCTTTTATGTTCTTCATGATAGTTCTTCCTCTTCTCCTTCACAAGTACTCTCTTGTAGTCTCTCCTTGATGGCCTCTCCTTGATGAGCTCTCTTAAGCATTTACCCTGTCATGTTGTGATGATGATACTTGTTGATGGATACCACTCATGAAAAGAAAAAATTAGTCCAAAAACCACCTATGATACCTCTTATTACTCATGGAATATGTTGATACAAATGTGACAACATGTAAGGGTAATTGCATAGTTGAGGGCTGTAAGAACTCAGTGATGCCTCACTACTCACTGGAACTGACAATACATAATACAAGAGGTTGACAATTATTATTACACATTGAAGGATTCTAGGAGGTGAGGTACGGAACATGCTGATTGATGCAGTAAAATGAGGAGTGCCCAAGCTTAAGGAGATAGAGATTGCACAGTTGGGCATCACAGGGACGAAGGGGAGGAATTAATGTAAAATAGTAGTAATGCATAGTGGGGAACAATCCAGGACAAAGGATTGCAAAATGATGGATCTTAATTAGTAGGAGGAGCAGGACTTCAGTGACACAGAGATGATCCCTTTCTCACTAGAAATATGGAATGTGCAATAGGAGGCTCAAGTGATGAAGAGAATTACATAGTTAAGAAACTCAGAGAGATAAGGAGGTATACTTTCTCATGAGAATTGCGCAATATGTAGTGACTAGGGGGGGCTTATGAAACTACATAGTTGGCAAAGTTAGTGATATAAAGAGGCCTAAATTCCCACTGCAACTAAGAAATGCATAACCTAGGGAGA
>APFE030976243.1:61905-125677 GCA_000404065.3 Pinus taeda
TTGAAGGCAGCTTCTCTCCTGTCTGATGGTCCACCTTTCCTCATTTCATAAGCAGTTAGAATTCCATGCAACTGTGACATTTTAAGGTCTTGAAGCTTTTCTTTTTCTTCGATAGCTGAAACCTTAGATTCAAACCTAGGGGACAAAGATCTTAGAAAATTTTCAACTACAATAGCCTCCTTTACTTCTTCACCCAAAATTTTCATACAATTTGCAATCTCATCTACACGAAGAAAATAGTTAGCCACACTTTCATCATTATACATTCTGAGATTTTCATACTGAATTTTGAGAGTTTGGAGTTTTGCCCTTTTTACCTATTCATCTCCCTCATAGCTCAGAACAATCTTGTACCATATTTCCTTAGCTGATTTATACTGCGTGACTTTGACAAATTCAGATTGTGATAGACATCCCAATAGAGTATTGACCACCTTTGCATTCGTTTCATATTTCTTCTTTTTAGCCAAATCTGTGGGAGTTGATGCTGGAAAAGTATACCCTGTATCTATGATATCCCATACTTCAGTACCCAAAGATTGAAGATAGGCAGTAACTCTTACCTTCCAATATACGAAGTTTGTCCCGTCAAAAACTGGTGGTCTGATTGATGCTTCCCTCTCGTAGTTGCTCATGATGAAAGATCTTCCTTCAAGCGATCAAGCTTCTTCAGAAGGACCCGCTCTGATACCAATTGTTGGAAATAATACTGAGAGGTGGGGTGAATCAGTATTATCAAATTCTTTTCAATATATCTTCCTGATTTATACTTAATTTAATCTTCAGATATTGATCATTAACTTGTATGTCGGTACCATATAATAATGAGCATGAAACAAGAAAAACAGGAAGTCACACCAAAGAACACCAGATATAAGGTGGAAACCCAATGTGGGTGAAAACCACCTGCTGCAATATGTCTCTATCTTCTTTCAATTAGAAACTTCTTTTACAATGATTTTGTACTGGTGCAGTCCTTTACCAGTACGCAGGCTGCAACCTACAGAGAGCTACAACTCTCTCTCATTTTCCAGTCTCGCCTGGAAAAGAGCTACAACCCCCTTAGCTCTTTTACTTCTTTAAGGAACATGTTTCATGAATTTTAAAACTGGATCCAAGAAGATCAAATAATCATCAAGTACATGCAATTCACCCAATCTCCTTATACAATCAACCAATGAATCACCCAACTCTTCAGAATGTTGTAAACAGAAAAGTAATACCAGAAATCTAAACCCAGAACTCTGCAGCAATAGATAAAAGACAGTCAACAAATGTTTCAAGACAAGTCCACAACTTCACCAAGAGGGGCCTGCGAACATCCGCATCTCTTCTGAGTCTAAACTGCGCAGATCCGCACTGTACCTTCTTCTGCTCTGCGTACCTTGCACTGTGCCTTCTTCTGTGCTGTGTGCCGCCCGCACTGGCCTTCTTCTGCGCTGTGTACCTCACACTGCGCCTTTTGCTTCTCTACGTACCCCCACACCGCGCCTTCTTCTGAACTGCGTACCTCGAACTGCGCCTTCTTCTGTGCTGCGTGCCACCCGCACTTCGCCTTCTTCTGCGTTGCGTACCTCGCACTGTGCCTTTTGCTTCTCTGCGTACCCCCACACTGCGCCTTCTTCTGAGCTGCGTACCCCCTCACTCACGCCGTGTATCGCCTGCGAACTTTTGATTAGGTCCAAATTAACAGTCCTTCAATGTGCCACAATCAGTCAGATCCACAGATCTGTTCATGCACCCAAGAGATCACGACTTATCAATTGATTCGCCTTAAGTTTTCTCCTTGATTTAGATCTAGCTTTTAAAACCGATCACCCAAAATTTCAGATCTTAAGATATTCAAATTTCACAAGTATCTAGCCAAGTGATCTCCTTTCCCTTTTATAGGCAAGCCTTTCACAATACCATGGTACAAAACCATAATAACACAATACCATGAACCCAATACTTGGGATCAATACTTTTAGATGCAATAACACGGACCAAAACCATAGGATCAAAAACTGTCGGACTAATACCATGAACCATTCATGAAGATTCCCACGTGCACGCGCTTTTATGCATTGGAGAGAGTGAAACTGTGGTCCGCACCTTCTGAACGGAGAGCCTGCGTGTATGTCCGCACTCCTTGGTCTGCGTACCTGCGGGTCTGCAGCTTCTTCTAGGATTACCTGCGGGTATCTTATTTTCCATGATTTTGAATGCCTGAACTAAGATCTTCCACTAGAGTGAGTTGCCATCAAGTACAACACCTGTGTCACAGTACCAAACCAGAATCATAATGCCAACATCGCTAGGATGTAGGTGGAACTTAATATTTATTGTGGCAAAATTCTATTTAAAATTTATGTGGTTAACATTTTGGGAATGGGGCTAGAGCTAAGCCTTGGCCCCCGATCACCCCATGCCCACGGGGCCACAGGTAGGGGAGCCGAGGGCTCAGGAGTAGCCCCAACCAAAAAATTTCCAACACCATATGAATGAACCATTGGACCATATGACAACATCTCCAATAGTCGTAGAGGGGTGGAGCTTTAGGGACCATCCCATGATCACCATAACCCATGGAACCACACGCCATCACAACATAGGAATTGACGGAGGATTTTGTGATGGGTACGAAGTTTAGAGGAATGACCCTAGTTTTATGTAGCACATAGAACCAACCAGTCAAGATCCAGGGGGCTCTGTCATCGGGGGCGGGCTGTTAGCCCCATCCCCCAGAGACATGGCCCCATGTGGCCCAACTTTTCTGCCACAGTCCTTAATGGTCATTTAAACTGAGTGATAGAATGCAACTAATTTGGAACAAATTCCACCAGCACCAGGTGAAATTGTCACTCAGTGCCTCCTAGAAAGGTGAAATTTGTAGACCTATTAGCAGTTCATTCTAGTTGGTAGATCAATTAGCAGGGAAAACTTGGGGAGAGCATAAATTCTTCAGTTTTTGGCCAAATTGAGCCCAACAAGAGCCCAGTTGGGGTCTTTTACTATTATGAATCCATTGGATACATAATATTTACATTATGGGCATTGTAAATCCATGTAAAAAAAATTGAGCACTTAATAAAAGAGGCCCAACATTGGAAGCTGGACCAAGAGATGTAGCCCAGGAGAGGGGTGAACTCCTTTATCATTTTTGTTGTTATGTGTTTCTGACATCGTATATTTGTCTCTATTTATTCTATTAACTAAGTTTAAAAACCATTATTTTATATGCTGTGCAAAGTGATCCATTGCCTAAAATTCATAAAATTTTACTTGCAATTTTTCCATCACCTTCAAGTTTACATTACAGATCACTTGAGCATGAAACCCATGCATCAAGAATGACAATAATAAATTTATTTTCTCTTTAATATCAAATACATAAAATCATGATTACAGTAGACATTATGAATACCAAACCTATTTATACATTTCAAAAATAACTATCAACGAAAGTTGAAGTCAATTGATTCCCTGACTAGTCCCGAAACTTTCAAGGATTGTGTAATTTCATTTTCAATATTTGATCGTATCATGCATGGTGTGTGGATAGCTACTATCATTTGAATAAACAAGATCACTATTATCCATATGGAAACCATTTACATCACTGGGTTTATCATATTTTTCAACTTCAACAAATAGATTACTCAAGTCATATGATTCTTCTCATTGCAAATCTAGAGATGTATAAATTAGAGAAATCTCATGAGAAACCTTATTTGAATGGTCATCCTCATACAAAACATGAGATTTCAAGGAATGGAATGTATGTTCTATGATTTCATTTATTTCTTCTTCATCATTGATAATATCACTATGCCGTGTCAATTGAAAATCTTCCTCATTGGATGAGAGATTTGAAGAGCATATCATATTTTCATTACAAGAAATAGGACGCAAGGAATAGTGAGATGAAGAGGAGGTTCCCATAAGAAAATATTTTTTTACAAACTCATATTTAGGATCTAAATCTTTCAAATCAAAATATTCTTGAGAAACTGAGAGATTAACTAGTGCACTTCAACACACATCATTATATACATCAATGAAGTCATCATCATCAAAATAATGGTTTCCCAAGACTTTATTTTGATTAGGAAAATTGATTTCATTTGATTTATTGCCAATATTAATATATTCTAAATTAGTCAAGACTGAAGGAACATCATCTTGACATAGATTATTTTCAAATAGGGGAGATAGATCGAAATGATTTTCACCTTTCTGTTCCTCTACCTATGAAATGTGACTACTATGCACCTGATCATTGTTTAGATTAAAAAATTGAGAATCAAAAGATTTTGAAAGAGATCGATCAAGCACATCAAGGAATAAGGGATCATGAGAATGGGATGGTAGAGGAGGAAAAAAATCCCTTGATGAGATGATGCTTTCAATCAAATCAAATTCAATATTGAATTTGTGAGTGTTATTACCATCTTGAAAGGTCAAGGGGTTATCCTTCAACTTTGGCTTTATGAACCATTCCAAGATTTCCTCAATTGAATCTAGATCATGGAAAGTGGATGAAGGTTGAATATACATATAAATAATCTGATTCCTAGATTTCCCAACTTCAACGACATCACAAGGAGGCACCCAGATTGGTACTGAGAAAGAAGGAGGAAAAGGAACAAAAGGGATAGTAGGTTCCTCCTATGAAATTATGGGTGTCTCATGGTTTATAGAAGTTGGGGGAGTGCAATCATCTGGAGGTTTAGATTCATAGTGTTTCAAAGATATTCGAACCAAATATTGAAACTTTTCTTTGAAAAAAATACCAATCTGTATATTCTCCAGGAAACTCATAACATAGGTGAAGGAATTTGTTAGAAAACTCCTCAGTTGACTCATCATGCATCATTCCTAGTTTATTAATACTTTTATAAATATCTTGGTAATCAAAATTGTCAAAATCTTTACAAATCTCCTTAATAGGTTGTTCGGATGAATGAATGGAAGTGGTTGGTAATGTATGACACCGTTGTTTGATTCGACATTTAAGGATGAGGATGAAAAACCTTCTGTAAACATCTTTACAATGAATTCCATTAAAGAGAAAAAATGAATGAATTAAAAGATGTGATTAACGAAAATTATTTCACCCCTTCCATCAAACTTAAATTGAGACAAGTTATTGACTCTTATCACGAGGAATTTAAGATCTATTATTTTAGAAAAACCCCACAAGATTATGATTTGGGAATAAGCCATTCAGGATGAGAGGTTAAAAATAAACTCAACGGGCACAACTTGTCATTTGGCCCTCCTTCTAGAGCCAAATGTTGATAGTGCTAGAAATCCATCAACCAAGGGGGTATCCTTGATGTGAAGTCTTAATTAGACCTCACATCATTTGGAGTGGGAGCCCCATCCAGAGTATTTACCCGACCACCATAACTGTATTTGGTGTTTTTTTTAGCAACGGTCCCAAAACACATTTACTTGTAGTTTGGTTGTCACCTACAAAGACATACAAACAATTGGACATATTAGCGTTGTAAAACTAATGAATCTGATGAGTAGAACAATACATAACAAGATAACAAAAATAAACAAAGAACATAAAACAATTCTTAAATGAATCATTAGCACATCAACAAAAGACATAGGTATACAATGTCCTTTATTGATTGTTGGTAGAATAGATATAAATGAGATATCAAAACACTTTAAGAGAAAATTCTTGAGAAATGGTTTTCAATATCTCTCATAAGGGGGTCCTTTCTGCAATCTCCTATGCAAGCTCACTCTCTATCAAAGATGATGGAACTCTCTCAACAATGTAATGCAAGATTGCCATGGGGCAGTTCCACCAACATAAAAATGCTCCAATTTCTTCTTCTCAATAATGGAATGCATGATTTCTTATGACAAATTTTTCTATAATAACATTGCCTTGTTCTTCATATTCCAATGTCTTTTTTATATAAAATTTTAACTCCTCTTTCCCTCCCTTGGCTCATTAATGAGAAAATGACTTGGTAGGAGGACAAGAGGATCCCCTTGGGGATTAAATATCTCCAAGTCGACTCAAAATTAGTTTTCCTTGGGTAGTACATGTTAGGGAATCCAAACTAAAATTAAGTGAAGTGGTCCCAAACTGCTGACTCAGACTTTGGTTGACTCGT
The DNA here is from genome assembly GCA_000404065.3 of Pinus taeda. Lineage (NCBI taxonomy): Eukaryota > Viridiplantae > Streptophyta > Pinopsida > Pinales > Pinaceae > Pinus > Pinus taeda. Next base: position 68,031 of record APFE030976243.1, read on the forward strand.
GTGGCTATCGAAGAAAAATCTGCACGATTGTTAATTTCTACGTTTAGAGAGCCCGTGCGGATTGATATTTTAACTTGAACGTTGGAAACTTTTGATTTTTTGGGTTATTTAATGTCTTCAGCTGGAAGAGATTTTCTTTTACATGTTGTTTTCTGATTCTTGGTGTCATCTGACTTGTACAAATGTGTGTACGATTTTTCCATATTAATAGCTACCCCCTAATGTATGAGGTTAGGAGAAAGTGTATAACCAAAATACATAATGTTTTGTGCTTCTAACGATGGGTATGATGTGATTGTTTGAGAGAGATAAGATCACTTCATAGATGATTGGGGAGATGTCCTTAATTGAGAATTCACAGATAACCATTTTTATGAAGAAATGATGACACAAAAGTGTTTAAATGAGGTGGGCATGTCCCATGCATGTTATGATGACTAGACTAACATAATACAAATATACAGGAAATTTTTTTTTCAAGTCAGTGATGAGGTAGCTAAAATGTTGATAGTTGATGAAGATACTATTACTTTTTCCCTCAAGGGAGTTTTTGACAAACAAGCTGATTTGGATGCCCTCATGCATATGATGTATGGCACTGCTGAAGGGGGGTGTGCTGAGATGCATGGGTCTTCAACTAAACGAGAGAAAATGCAATGGATCAATGTACGATACCCTGATATGAAAACTTATGTTGAGGTCAAATGTTAGGGAGATCGATGGCATCAATTAGAAAATGATGGTTCCCACTATGCCACCCAAGATTATCCCTATAGGATTGGAGTAACCAAGGTACTACTTCAATTCTATAAGATGAGTGCCAACATCGACAGAATGAAGTCCCAACTGCCCATAAGATGATTCTAGAAAATATTTGTGAGATCGGTATAGATATTTGTGATGGGAAGGGTCCATAGAAATGATGGCGAGTCAGTTGACAGAATCTGAGGAATGTAGAAAATGTGCCCGAGGTTGGAGTATTGATGCAAGTGGTGGTAATAAAAACATTAGTGTTGAAGTAAGCGCCCTTATAGCTGGTAGGGTAGTTCGGGGGTGGGGGGGTTAAATGATTATTATTACTATCATGCTATGGTGTGATCAAATGGTGATCATTGAAAGGGATATGGGATGGGAAAAAATCTAACTCCAACCAAGGGTGACTTAGGACTTCCGCCAAGTAACTAACACAAGAATATGGGTGAGAATTATGTCACTAAAAAAATATTTTGACCACTTGCCAAAATAATTTAAAAAGTTGTTTGGGATGTAAAAACATGGATATGGGTGCCCCGAGATAATGTTGGCTTCCGTGATGTTGCAAGTGAGCTTCCTGTTATGGATGGAGGCCCAATTGGTTGGTCTCAGCATGAGGTTATGAGTCAGATGGAATGATGTAGATGGTATATTGTAATGTGGAGGAATGGTAGGACATGTGTAGAGTGCAGAGGTGCACACAATTTAATCTAATAAGTAAACATGAGGGGTAGCTTGGGAGTGAGGGTGGTAAGTAATAAGCAAAGAATAGAAGTATGAGGTTGGTATTCTTAGACATGCGAGTGAAAATGGCTCCTAGGCCCGAGATAATGATCATGGATACCAATCCTGTGAAGGGTACTATGAACTTGGGTAATTGATGTGGGTGAGGAGCTATTGAACGTCATGGATGTTTACCATGTGTGAGTTGAGGGTGATGGTAAACATGATCAAGATGGTGGACCCTATGGTTTCTTGCAGAGAAATGATGTCTAGATATGAAAATATTTGGAGGAAGTCTGTCATGCTAAGTGACGAATGATACCTTAACTATCCAGTGGCACTAGGGACTAAGCTTACTATGAAACTGTTGAAAATTGTACAACTTCAAAAGAAAATACCCCAAGTGAAAACATCTTAATGTGACAATATGTAAATTGGGACGAACTCAAAAAGATGTATTGAAAAACACAATAGAGTGCACCTGATGGCTACTCTGATGTGAAAAATGAGCCTAAAAATGAAAATATTGGTTGAATGGAAGAGAGTGTATGATTATGTAGATGAATATGTCCTGACCCCAAATTTTTTTATGGTTTTGTGAAAGAATGTCATGGGCTCCTAAACAGGCCTCTGGAAAAATACAAAGAGGGTGATATATAGGGGTGTGTGGCCCATATAGTAACTTCATTTGTACTTTTTGATGTGGAATTATAGAGTAGAGTTCATGAGCTATTTAAATTTTAGTGGTCAGGAAAAGCACTTGAATAATGCGCAAGGAGAGCTAGGTAAAAGGTCATGACATCACCTTTGTGAATTCAGTAGCCTAGAGTAGGTAGGTTGTACAAGATGGCATGTACGAGCCATTTTAGGAAAAATCATGGGAAATTATGCAGGTGACTTTATGTGAGTCATTCGAATCCACATGCACAAGGGTGATATAGTTGTATAGTGTGCACGACTATGAGGGAGATAGCTACGAGGTTTTCGAGTTGAATAGCTCATGGATTAATGAGTGACAGCCACACATTGTGTGCAACTATGTAGGAAACAATTGTGTGTATCATACGTATGTGATAAAAACAATCATGTGGTTCCCGGGCCGAGGTCCTTGTGACTAGAGGAATGATAGTCGTGTAGTGTGCATGACTGTGTAGGGTAAATTTGCACAGTGACACATTCTTGTTTGGATAAGAGACGCACAACCATGTTCCTATTTTGAAAACAAACACGTGTTACTAATGAAAGTCATGTTTTTAGCCTTGGGGTTGATTTTTTTTTTCTTACTTTGGATTTAATGGTTGTGACATGGCATGAGCGAGATTGGGACCACTTGTGTACTGTTGTGGCTAGTTTTGGTCAGGATTGAGCATAGTTTGTGAGATGAGGGTTGCTGAATTTTATTCAGAACCCTTTGCTAAGGTCAGAGGAGGAGTTCCTGCAGTTAATGATTTAGATATGGCAACCCAATATATAAGTTTTTGACATCTGGAGCAAAGATGTGACATTGACCACTGAGGTGGATGTGTATTTTGTTACTGGGTTGGTACCTTGAGGTGAGGTACTACCAAAAAGGCTCCCGCTCAGACAAGTGGTATTGATGGCGTCGACCTTCCATCACTATGGGGACGATGCATTCCAGGAGGGGTGCATCCGCATCACCTCCGTTGTGGATTTAGCCAAGCATGAGGTGGCAGCGAGGATTGTATTGTTGTTGGGGTCTACAACCCCAAATCATATTTCAGGACCACAACTAGCAGCGCTCGAGAGGATTCAAGCGGGCGTATCTTATGACTAGATGAGCTTTATCCATAGGAGGATGATGACGCAGCTATCTTAGGTTCACAGGGGTGAGGTGAGCAGCTTCTATTATTGTAACAAGTTATGAAACATCTTGTATGATATAATGGTGATGTTGCGTCTAGTGTTGGAGGTGCCTCCCAGGCCATTGAGATATCCATAGATATGATGATGGGCACCTATGATGCCACGACCAGGAAAAGGGGAGGTAGGGCGGTACTGGATACCCACATTTGAGGTTTGGTTATTGTCCAACACTTAGGTTATCGTTGATTTCTCAAAGATTGGCATGAATTTACAAGGAGATCTAAAGATGGGCTTCCCCCATGCAATGATTGGGGCCTAACAAGTATGTCATTATGATTTCTGCATTTGATTATTTACATGTTTTTGGTTGATGATATATATGTATTTTGATACCCTACATGTTTTCTTACATATGTTGGACCCACTTGGCATCCTTTGGCCAGGTTGGTCGGTTTTGATTCTAAGTGTCTAGATGTTGTGGGGTGGCAATGTATATGCGATGATAGAGCATAGGAGGATCAAGAGAGGTTGATGCAGAGGGCATGCCTAGAAAGAGGTGACCCCTATGAGGAGGGGGAGATTGCATCACTCTGGGTAGAGATTGAGAGGTTGTGAGCGAGATATGAGGCTACTAAGGATGCATGGGATCATGTGACAAATATAATCTAGGGATTACTTGATGCTAGATGGGCCATGTTAGATGAGGAGACCACCAAGAGGATGATGGTACGAGATAGAGTGAGGTTCCCTGTCCTCCATCTGCTGGCAGTGGCAGTGACCACTGTGCGATCAATCTTGGCTCCAACACTAGGTGAGGCAGGAGGGCCTCATGTAGCTAGCATAAGGGGTGTATGGGGTGTTGGAACGCAACCCTAAATGTAGTTTTTGTATGTTCTAGGGGAAGCACCCACTATGAGGATGCTCCCATTTTTTATGTCTCATTTTTTCTAGTGTGGGCCAGTAGATATACTTATGTATATTTTTTGGATGATGATGATATATATATATATATATATTATATATATATATATATATAATATATATATATATATATATATATATATATATATATATGAGTTTATTTGTTGTGGCTCTCATGATGTGTTTCTATGTGTTGTGTGTATACATGTGATGTACTTGGAAATTTTTTATGCATATGTTCCTTATGTTTTATGTGTCTCGATGATGATATATATGTGATGCATGCCACTCTAGGATTTCATTAGAAATGTGGCCAACTATATGACTCTGATTTCTTGGTATATGTGAAAATGTGATATGATAAAAACCATGAGCTAACCTTTGTGCATGCAGGTATTTCCAAAAAAAACAAGGGTCATGTACCCTGAAAGTTCTGTTTAATTGTGATATAATAAGCTAGGAATCAAGGAACACATGTAGGTGATTAATACCTAGGTGGGATGCATCGACCAAGAGGCCTATGATGGCATCATATTCAACTTGATTATTAGTGTTTGACTCAATGCAAAGGCCATTCTGGTGGTAGGGTGTCTAGTTAGGGGAGTATATAGCCCGTGCCACTGCAACAAGATCTTACGACCATTGAGAAGCACCATCATCGAACCCATGGTGGTAGGTTGGCGAAGGATCCATCTATGGCACATGAGGATAGTATGGTATTTATAATACATCCATGATGAGGTGATCATCATAAAAATAAGTCAAGTTTCATGCATTCACATCACAGGGTTGAATTGAAGGTTATGCATATAATTTTTTAAGGTAGATTCCATTGACAGGGTCTTTGAGGGAAGTTTCATTGGGCTCTACCAACATCTAGGAACCTTTTAAGAATAAATTATTAATGATGTAAGGTCATTTCCATAACTTCTTAAACTTGCCTGGTCCTAAGGCTTCTTTGGCTACATCATGCCTATGTATGAGATCTCCCTCATTAAATGTGAAGGGAGTGATGTTGCAGTCAAAATAGGCCTCGGTTCTCTTTTTATGGGATTCCTTATGCTAGAGAGATTCAAGCCAGCTTTTTTCTATGTGTTTCAGTTGTACCAATCATTGTTCTAGGGGTGAAGTTTCTACCAGAATCTTGATGATAGTGAGTAGGGTAGGGATCTCACATTCTATAGGGAGTATGATCTCCACACCATATACTAGGTGTAAAGGAGTAAAGGTTGTAGATGATTTTACTGATGTGCAGTTTGTCGACAGGGTAGAGAATAACTTGTAATGCTAGTTGGTTTTATGATTTTTCACCGTGCACTGTAACATTGTCTTCAGGACTTTATTTATGGATTCTACCTATCTATTGGACTAGAGGTAGTAGGGGGAAGAAAAATCATGTAAAACTCCAAGGAGATGGGATAATTCTTGGAAAATATCATTCTTGAAGTGTTTACCCTGGTCCAAGAATAACTCCTTGAAAATGCCAAATTGTGTGATGACATTGTTAAAGAAAAATATGGTGGCAATATCAATAGTGTTATTGAATGTGGGCATGGCTTTGACCCACTTGGTGAAGTAGTCGATGATGACTACTATGCATTTGTGGCAATTTTGAGATGATGGGCTTCAAGTCATAAATTAAATCCCCCATTCACAAAATGGGCCGACAACGATGACTGGATGTAGAGGATCTAGAGGAGCTCGGGCTGTGTGGGCATATTGCTGGAAATGTTCACACCATTTTATGACTTGGATATAGTCGTACCAAAGAGTAGGCCAGATGTAGTCAACACAGAGGATCTCTTGGGTAGTGGCCATCCCTGATAGTGTTGGCTTGAGGGGGCTTGGATCCAGGTTTGGAGTTAGTTATGCTAACCAACAAAACCCTACACTACCAGCCATTTTGGAAACAACCTGCTTAGCGCAGGCTACAATCTCACCCAAGGTAGTATTGGGGGATGCTAGAACCAGGTTTCTGCATCCGGAGGGATATGTGATGTGTTTTATACATATCTAGGGATTTTTCTTGACCTTCAAGAACCCTAACCCTTGAAACCTATAATTTATAGTAAATAATAGTTAGCACATTTATGTCCTTCGTCGATTGTGTTAAAGATTCATACCATCATATAAATAAGAAGATCTACATCTTTGCGACTCTATTAAGTATTTTTCCAATTAAATGCATTCAACAGTTCATAAATACAAAAATTTTAGAGATAAACAATAATACACAGATACACAGAGAATTCTTCAAAATATTTCTTTATTATACTTCAGATTCTCGGTTACAACCCTTTCCAACCCTACACACATAGCTGTAGGGGCCTGCGCAATTAGTTGCGGACTTACCAAGGCCTCCACAAATACAGCTGCAAGAGCCTTCCCCTTCGCCCAAGTAAAAAATAAACAATTCATAATCAACTCATGTACTTCTCTGCTTAGCTGACCTATGACTATTCTATGACTTCCTTTTATACTATTCCTTCATTGCAATAACATGGTCTGTGAACATGTTGTACTGTTCAGCAACCCCCCCCCCCATTTATTAATTTAAAAATTAATATTCTATTAATAAATGGGGACCCTTTAAATTTTTTCAAAAAACATAGCAAATGAGAGCTTCCTTTTTTTAAACTATTTAGAAATATTTTTTTTAATAAAATTAAGATATTAAGCTGAAATCCTTTCTTGACTAGGCATTCTCACTTTATTGCAAATTGCCATACCTTGCATAACAAAGGTTAATTGACAATCAGAATCTACGAATTGCGATAAAAGGCACCATCGCAGTAGACTTATGACATCATTTGAACTTTTCATTAAATCTAAGGCTTAACAATTTCTTATGAAATAAAGTACTTAACGCAATCACATAGCTACATTCATAAAAGCGCAAAACAAGCAAACCTTAATGATATACGATTTGCAATATTGCGATATGATAAGTAAAATTCTCATCACATCACGGCTTTTAAACAAATGCCAAAATTGTGAACCATGAAAAGTTGCAAAATGCGTTGTGATCCGGACCCGATAGAATTATGAAAGCTGTTATAACTTAGATCAAGTCTGGCACATGATAAACAACTCCTTTATGAAACAAATATTCATTTAAGTCAAATGCATGTAAAAGGGTAAAAGGTATGCCACTTGCATCGCATATCAGAAAATACTAAATGACTTCGAATTGAGCCATGATTGATATTGCGATGTTTCGATTTGGGTTTCCTCGCACTAGTGTAGTCTTCTTGCACTAGTGCAGGAACAGAGATATATGCAGAGGGTATAAATAGTGTCTTTACTAAAAGCATTTTACTTCTTGCAAGGGCTTGAACTTTTTTCAAGTTCGGAGCACTCAGATCCTATGGCAAGAAACTAGTTCTTGCACCAGATTAGAGCTTCTTGCACTTAGCATTTAATCCTTAAGATAAGTGCTTAGTTACTGCAAGTGTTATTATACTGTGAGATCAAATTGCACACATAAAAAATGAATGTTTCTAATTTTGACAGAGTGTAGAAATAAAGAAACAACCCATATAATTTATCCCATCATAAAGTATTTAATGAAAGCAAGAAAATTGTGAGAGGTAAACTAGAAAGGCTTGCTGCATCACACCAACGTGCACTAGCACAGGTTCATTTCTCCTACTTGGACCAGGTGGGGAAACCCAGCCAAACAGAAATGCAGAAAAGGAATAGCACACCAACGTGCACTGGTGCAAGTTTATTTCTCGTTCTTAGACCAGGCAGGAAGACCAATCTGAAATTAGGTGTAGAAAAAGGAAATTTAACTACTTCACACAGCGGATCTGCCTTCACTCAAACAGGAATACATGTTCTTGAAATTAAATCACACTTGACAATATAAACATAAATTACAAGAAACAGGAAATAGGGTAAACGTGTTGGGTTTGATGGGCCCTAGCCAACTAGCGTGTTTCCCTTTCAAATAGAAATGTTGCTCAATACTTTATCAATTCATCATCTTTCAAACACATAAATACAATTTGTAAAGCATGAGGGGGAGCTCCCTTCTTATTAATTCACTGAGGCAAATACATGCGTGAATACATAGTCTAGCCCAGATTTAGGCAATAGCAAAACACAATAACCAGTTACTGCCTCTCTGGCTATGTCTCTGTTCTATACAAACTTCTATAAAAAACTATCTCGTCCTATTTATATTCTTCATTATATAGATCTTTGGTTGAAGGCCAAAAAGATCGTTTAACCAATTACATAACCGATATGCAGAATTTAGCTTCTCAGCCTTCAAAATTAGACAGTTCAACAAAACTGGTCGTAGCCAATATCTAGCTGTTTGTTCTTCATAAATTCGATCTTGGCTGCCTTTGTATTGACATTGCTATCATGGCTGGGGCTTGGCTGCCTTTAGATCTATATCGCTTTAGTGGTTGAAGCTGCTCAAAATGAGGCAGTGATCAAGGAGGTTCAGATCTGCTACAAGGATTTGCTATGCTGGCACTGGTGCAAGATCTGATCCTGCACTAGGATCAACGGTTATGGTAAGAACTTTACTACCAAATAAACATTGGAGATATCGATAAGTTACAAGAGTGATTATAAGCAAGAAATCATGTAATAAAAAATTAATTAATGCTAAGCTGAGTTAAAAATATGAAATATAAAGTTCATACGAAATATGTCATCGTTCTTGGACTAGTGCAAGATGAGGGTGTATAAGAGAGGTAAAACAACAGCAAATGGTTATGATTTAGGAAGGGGAAAATGGAAAAAAGAGAGAAAATTAGGGGGCTAAGATCCTCCCATCCCTAAACTATTGTGTGTCCTCACACAACTCTTTACCTCTTAAAAAAACTTCAAAAATTTGAGCATTCCAGCTCAATCCTACTCTGGCATACTCTCATCAGCCTGCACTGTTTCAGACTTCTTCTTTTTGATGTTCTTTAGTTTCTTTGTCACCATTTTAAGTCGCTTGAAACTTTGCGCAGCTCGATACTTCTAGATTTTAACTTATCTTTTATTTCTCTAGATCACTGCTGTCAATTCTCGTTTACTCTGTTCTTTATCCTCCTACGCCTTGGCTACAAGTTGTTCTAAGTTTTGCACTTGAAGCTCTAGTTGAACTACCTGAGCAGCAGGAGTTACCAAATCTTTTACTTTTTCTGTTTTGGCAGGGGCTGTGTCTTCCTCAGGGACCTCAATATCCGTCATGGTTACATCAGGAAACTCTTCTTCCTCTGGTCCCTCTTCTTCTGGTTCTTCCTCCTCTGGTTCTTCTTCTTTTGGTTCTTCCTCCTCTAGTTCTTCTTCTCCTACCTCTCCTTCTTCTACTTCTTCTTTTGTGTGTTCTTCTCCTCCTGCTTCTTCTTCTTCTTATTCATTGTCTAGTTCTTCTCCTCCTATCTCTTCTGCTTCTTCTTCTTCATTTTCTGCTTCCTTTTCTGGTTCTTCTTCTCACATTGGTGCTTCTTCTTGTACTAGTGCAGGAGGGGATTCAACACCCTATGGGGACTGTGGTTCTTTTCCTGCATCAGATACTTTATTCCCTTTTTGGCATTTGTTAATGAAATTAGCCAATAGAGCATCGTATAAGACCTCAGAAAATTTTGTTCTGTATGCAAGGACTGACAGATTGTCATTTTTGGGGGTCTTTGCCTCTACTAGTGGCACAGAAGGAGTCTCTTCAACTAGTGCACTAGTCGTCATCTTATTTGAAGATGGGGTTGTTTATGCTTTTTCAAATCGTTTCCTTTTTGCATTGGTGCAACAAGGACTCCCCTTTTCATTTTTACTCGGGCCCTTGCTTATGCTGGCGGGGTCCTCTGTCTCCTTTCCAACAGCAGTCCCTTTGTGCAGTTGTTTTAACATGGCCTCCCATGTCATGCCTTTAACTTCTAGCTATTTCAGGACCAAAATTTTTATCAGGCCGTGGTGATATAGCTTCATGTCGACCTCGTCTACCCATCCATCCTACACACTTTTAGCCATTTTTTCCAAGCTCTTAAGCAAAAAATAGGGGAAATTCATCCTCCACTGGACGTGCCGGTCGGCTTCAAAATGTTGCAACATCCTAAAATGATATACCAAAGTGTGGGTGTATCTTCCCTCATAGGTTACAAACTTCTGTAGGATGAAAAGGAGGTCTTTCCACTGTCCTAGTAGGGCACTACATGGAACTCCTACCTTCCAGTTTACCTCTATCTTCTTGTTGACGATGAAATGCTGCCATCGCTTCCTTTCTAGCTTTTGATTTTTAAACCACTATTCACCAGTGTTATCCAAGCCTGTCGCTATTGCTATAAATTCTTCTATGACTTTAAATTTGAGAGGCCCAATTTTCACTCGGCCATTTCTGAAACTCCTGGCAAACTGTAAAGCCACTTTTTTATCGTGCCAGTCAAACTTCTGCAAGAACTGGAGAAAGCCTGAGTCTCGCAATAGTGCAAACTATTGCGATACTCGGTACTCTACTCTACCCTATTGAGAGACGAGGGTTCATTGAACAGGCGACATCGCTGCTTAACGACTATGAATAGTTGAGAATTTTACATGCAATGCTGAGGAAATCAACTCTTATAAATAGAGATCCAACTGTCCATCATCTTTTCCATCTTATCACCTATTCATTCATCGTAAATGCACGACAACTTTATGGTCAGGCCGAATTGGTACTTGCAGTGGCGTTTTAACGGCTAGGTGAGGTAATCATTATGAGTGAAGGACATCTAGGATTACGGTGGAGAGGGGTAATTATGTCCAAGAAATGGTTAAAACATTTCCGCATTCCTTCATAATTCAAAAAAAGTACTTAGCATTCATTAAAAAATGATCATGATTTCTAACTTAAAAACACCTTGTACTTTAAATAATTTTCTCCTAGTTAGTACAATAGCATAAGTACTCATCAGCTAAGTGAAAGGACTTCATATAAATTTTCATGATGACCACTTCCCTATGTTGTATGCTATGAAAAGAATAACTTGTACTATGTTTCTGACAGAGTGCATTCTTACACTGATCTGCTTGCACCGCTTAAATTATATTATTCTGCTAGTACCATTCTACTTGCTTTATCACATAGGACAACATGCTTGCACTAGTGCAAGCATAATATCTAAAAATAGAAAATTTAAATAAAATATAGGCTGGACTTCCACATGATTTTCTCAACTTATACTGGAAATTTGCTTCGCCCTTTCCTGATGCTTCAGAGCATATCCGTTTTCTCTTTGTGTGTGAGATCTTGCAATAAATTCATGAGGGAATAAAGAAGTGGGAAAAGGGAAATTTCAGAATGGGAAGGAATTCTGTTACAGGGATTCCAGGAATAGTACCAAAAGATGGAATAAATAGAAATAAGATAGGGAAAAAATTTTCAAGGGTAAAGTGGGATTTTTTCGAAGTGAACAGGGTAAATTTAGAAGAATGTGGGAAGATTAATCATTCTGGGATTGAAGAAGAAAACTGAGGGAATATTACAGAAGTGGAATATGAAGAAAAACATAAAATTTTCTGGAAGGTCTGCGTGCACTGGTCCAAGAAAAAATAACTGAAGCAAAAATTAAGCTTTACTTGAGTAAAAAATATCCATGCTAATTACCCCGATTGTATAAAGGTTGGCTCCACTGAACCTAATTTTACTTGGTGGTCGCTAGCATATCTAAAGATCAAGCAACATTTTCTTTTTATTAGAAATTTTTGATCTTCCTGCTAGCAAGCTGGTTTTCAGGTTGATCCTTCTGCAATCATGTTAGCGAACTGATTTTCATAATTATAGAAAAATATTTTTTCTTATTTTATATATATATATTTTGAGAAGAAAGAGAATTCATGTTTTCAAAAGGTTGGTACTACCATTCACCACTACCGTCCCAAATTGCTATTGGACTTGTTGTGTAAATCTTTCCTGATAGGTGGCTGAAAATACTTCTTTAACCTGTGTCCATTTACCAAGAATACTGAATTTTGTCCATCATTAGTTTTAACTTCTACCGCTCCATTCTCAAATACTCAGATCACTTCATAAGGTCCCATCCAACGTGTATGGAATTTCCCTTTAAATATTTTAAATCTAGAATCATAAAGGAGCACCCAATCACCTAATTGGAATTGCTTTTTCTGAATAGACTTGTCATGCCACCTTTTACATTGTTGTTGAATTAGTATGTTCTGTTGAATAGCATCCCTACAAAATTGATCTAACTCATTTAATTGGACAAGACATTGTTGTTGTACCACAAAGAGATCTAGTCTTAACTAAACTGCAGTTCTGAAAGTTTTGATCTGGATTTCAATTGGTAATAGAACCTGTTTGCCATATACCATCTCATATGGTGTTTGTCCTGTGCTATTTCTCCAAGTGGTTCTGCATGCCCACAAAGCCTCTAGTAATCTTTCAGCCTAGTAATCTTTGTTAGAATGGACTCGATCACTTTGTTCGTGGATTCCACTTGGCCATTTACTTGTGGGTGATACAGTGTGGATTTCTTGTGCCAGATCTTGTATTGCTCCATCACACCCTGTACTAGATTAGAAATAAACTGCGGACCATTGTCAAAAGCAGTTTCTCTAGGCACACCAAATCCAGTAAAGATTTCAGTAAAATGAAAATCAACATCAACTTTTTCTGTAGCAAAAGAAACAGCTTTAGCTTCTGCCCATTTCGCAACAAAATCTGTACAAACCAAGATATGTTTTTTACTTAATGATGTTGGATTTATTGGCCCTATAAAATCAATAGCCCATTTTTCAAATGGCTTAATCATAACTTGGGGGCATAAAGACATTTCATTGGTTTGATTAGGCTGGCCCATTCGTTGACAGCTATCACAATGCTTGACATACTTTTTGACATCCTTAAACAAGGAAGGCCAAAAGTAACCAGCACGCAATACTTTATATGCAATCCACTTATTAGTGAAGTGACCTCCACAAGGTTCATCATGAGCAGATTTCAATATGTCAAACACTTCCTCCTCTCTTACACACCTGCATATAATCAGATCTGGACCAGTGTAAAAGAGATCTCATTGAATCCAGGAATATGCAGCGCTTTTCTGAACAATACTTCGCTTTTCACGGGCGGACAAGTGGGGTGGTGTTTTCTCAGTAACTAAGTAATTATCAATGTCAGCAACCCACGGGGAATTTTTTGACATAGCAAAAAGATGTTCATATGGAAAATCATCATTAACAGGAGTTGCTTCACCAGGATTATCTAATCTAGAAAGAAAATCTGCTACAACATTAGATTTTCCCAGTCTATCAACAATATAAATATTAACTTCCTGCAACAATAGTAGCCACCTAGTCACTCTACCACTAGTTAATAGTTTATTCATCAAATATTTAATCTCAGAATGATCAGTATGTACAAATACTTCATATCCTGTAATATAGTGCCTGAACTTATTAATTGCAAAAATTACAACTAAAACCTCTTTCTCTATAGCTGTATAATTTAATTCAACGGAAGGCAAATTTTTACTAATATAATAAATAGCATAGGATTTCTTATTTTCCTCTTGTCCTAAAGTTGCGCCAATAGCCAAATTTGAAGCATCAGAGGAAATGTGAAAAGGCGGAGACCAGTTAGGACCTCTCAAAACAGGTGCATGTACTAACTTTTCCTTCAATGTTTCAAAAGACTGTTGGCAAGTTGTTGTCCAAGAAAATTCACTATCCTTAGCTAGAAGTCGAAAAAGAGGGGTAGCTATCTTAGAAAAATTTTCAATGAATCTCCTATAGTAACCAGCATGTCCTAAAAAACCTCTTACTTCCCTTTGAGTTTTGGGTGTAGGAAGATGCAGAATGATTTTGATCTTTGCTGGATTAGCTTAGATACCTTTACTAGAAATCAAATGGCCAAGTACCACTCCCGCTTTGCACATTAATCTACATTTCTTGTCACTCAAGGCGAGGTGGGCTTCCTAACAATGAAGAATTACTTTTTCCAAATTTCTGAGAGCTTCCTGAAAAGAATCACCAAACACAGAAAAGTCATCCATATAAATTTCTACAAATTCTAGATCAACAAAAATGGCCAGGGATGCCCTTTGAAAGGTAGCTAGGGCATTAAATAAACCATAGGGGAGCACTCTATAAGAAAATGTACCCCATGGAAATGTAAAAGTAGTTTTATCCTAATCTTCGGGTGCAATCTGTATCTGGTTATAACCACTGAAGCCATCCAAAAAGGAAAAATATTTCTTTCCTGCAAGGGTATCAAGCACCTAGTCAATGAAAGGAAGAGGGAAATAATCTTTGAGAGTGGCTTTGTTTAATTCTTGATAATAAATACAAATATGTCATCTTCCATATTTCTTAGGTACTAGCACTAATGGAGAGACCCAGTGACTGTCGGAAATCGGATAGTTTAAATCAACATCCAAGAGTTTTTGTACTTCTTCCTTCACAATATCTCTTAGAGCTGGATTCATTCGCCTTTGGGGTTGTTGGACAAGTCGTGACCCTTCCTGAATATAGATATGATGTGTACAAGTTTCAGGGGGAATACCCTTCATATCTTCATAGCACCATGCAAAGGCACTAAGATGGTTTTGCAACAAATTCACAAGCTGCTCTCACTGAGATGAGTCCAAATCTGAACTAATATACAAGGATTTATCGGGGCTAATATCAAAAAGAGTAGTATCAGGCTCAGGAGTACTCAATGGGATGCTCAAATGCAGCGGTACAAAAGAATGAGAATCATGGTTATCTTGAAAATCTAGGCTGAAAATCTAGTTCAATAGCTCAAAATTACGCATAGTATCTAGATTATTCAGGAGATCTTGAAACTCATCTTCTTGTGAAGACCCAGTATACTAATCGATAAGGGAAATGGGTTGAGTCTGTTCATCACTACTCTAATCCAACCATAAAGTATCTCGAAGGTCCTGAATGGATCTGGCAGGGGGTATAAGATAAATTTCTTCCTAGAATCTCCATGCAAAATATACATATCACTGGAGTGACATCCAATATATGCATCAGCTGTAGCAAGCCATGGTCGACCCAAGATCAAGGGATGTCCTCCTACTAGGTTCTTTGGCTGAAGCAAAAAATCAGTAGGATATTCCCAAGAATCTAATGATATGATCACTTTGTCCAATACTCCTTTTGGCTTAATTCTAGATCTATCTGCTAATTCAAGCACAGTGGGGGTAGGGCGAAGATGAGATAACCGAAGTTGATCCATGATTTGCTTAGTCATGACATTAATGGTTGCCCCCAGGTCTATAAGAACAATAGAGACAAGGACATTACCAATATGAACTGAGACAACAAGGTTTCTGGGATCAGTATATTTTTCCATAGACACACATCTCATCATCAACTCTGCTACCCTGCCAACAAATTGAATGGTTTGGGGTTCCAATCTCTTCCTCCTGGGTTTCTTGAGACAGAGCTCCTTAATAATATTAGTAAAAATAGGGATCTCTTTGATGGCTTGAAACAGAGGTATCTTAATGAAAATATTTCGAAGCTCCAATGCCAAGCTAGTCTCAGAAATAGGCTCACTTCTTTCCATTACTAGCCTCTCTGGGAAGGGAGGCTGGTTGGAAGAAGATGGAAAGGATTCAGAGAGTAAGGGTTGCTTAGTGAAAGCTTTCGAAGAATGATTAAGAGTTTCCTCTTCTTCTTTCTCTTCAACAATCACTTTAGGTTGCTTCTGATTTTTTGATGTTACAGTCCTTCCCGATCTTAATTGAATATCATGAACCCCAATTGGAATAGACTAGTAGTTGAATAATGGTGGGTTTGTTACATAGATCATTTGCACTGCTTTATTATATTTAGGATTGGGCATAGGTTGAGCAGGCAATTGAGGAGGTCGAAAAGGTATAGGTAATGGTGGAGTAGACTGACTCGGAGGTTGAGGCATTGAATAAGGTGTATGTGTAGATGGATATGACTGCATGGGTGGCTGGTAGGAATATGGAGAATGAGTTGGCCATCTCCAACCTTGTTGCCATGGTTGAGAAGGTTTCCCATGCTGATATTGGTTCCCATAATGCCACTGCTTATTAGTGTTAGGATAAGAATATGAATGTGAATTATAACCAAAATAGTGTGGAGAAAATTTAGGAGCCATACCTGCACCTACCTGAGGCCAATTTCTTTTTGCTCCCATAGCATACAAGTATTGAGCTTTAGGTTGTCCCCCTATAAATACAGCTTTAAGTCCTAGTATAGAGGGACATTTTTCTATGACATGGTCTTCTACACAAATAGCACACTTATTAGTTTCTTTCAAATTAAGAAGACAGTCTTTAGGAGGATGCTTGTCTCTACATTTAAGACACAAAATACTTAATGACTCTTGTTCCTTCATGAGTTTTTGCTGAAATTTTAAAGAGTCCAACTGTTTGGTAATAGTATTCATTATATCAATTTTCATGTTTTCCATTTTATTTTCTAGTCCAATAACCATAGCATCAGTAGATTCGGTTTTTCTATTTCTATTTTGAGTTCCTATACCGGATCTATACTGATTTCTTGAAAATTTCCTGCATAATTCACAAATTTGTTCAAAAGTTTGTTGAGAAATATCACCTTGTCCTAATAGATTTAAATTATTTCGAGCATTATCAGTAAGTCTTCTTAAGAACAAGGTTCTAATAATACTAGAATTGAGCTTAAGTTTCGACCTTTGTAAAATATACAGAAACCTTTCTAGGTAATCTTCAAGAGTTTCATCATCATCCTACATGCCCTGAGTTTTGCAATATTCTTGAGATTTAGACAAAAACGCGCTCTTCATCTGATACCAAGAGGCTATAGTGTTTCCTCCTAACCCCATAAACAAGCGTAAAGTTGAGTCCTTGACAGTAATAGGAAATAATCTTAGCTTTTGAGCATCAGTTGAATAATCATAACTTCTAAACAAAATATCAAACTTGAATAAAAAAGTGTCAGGATATTCATGAACTTTACCATGGAAATGAGGGAGAGCTGATGGTGGAATATTTTTCATTTGTGCCACAGTATCAGGGTCCACAATTGGAAACACAAAAGTGGATTGTTCCCTACTTACCTGGTTTTCACCAGTCCCTTCCACATGATCTTCATGGTCTACCATTGTTTCCCTTTTTCTCCCAACAGACTGAACCACACCTGAGCTGTTGTCACCAGACTCTAGGTGGACTATTCCTGCTTGATGGGTTTGAATTGGATTGGGCTTCTTGCTCATAAAAGGAGACCTAATATGAGAATTATTATTATTATTATTTTCAGAATTCTTTCATCCCTTAGGGGGCTAACATCCTCCCATCCCTAAACTATTGTGTCTCCCCACACAACTCTTTACCTCTGCAAAAAACTTCAAAACTTTGAGAATTCCATCTCAATCTTACTCTGGCATACTGTCATCAACCTGCACTATTTTAGACTTCTTCTTTATGATGTTCTTTAGTTTCTTTGTAACCTTTTTAAATTGCTTGAAACATTGCACAACTTGGTACTTCTAGATTTTAACTTCTCTTTTCTTTTTCTGGATCTCTGCTGTCAATTCTCCTCTACTTTGTTCTTTATCCTCCTATGCCTTGGCTACAAGCTATTCTAAGTTCTGAACTTGAAGCTCTAGTTCAACTACCCGATCAGGAGTTACCAAATGTTTTTCTATCTCTATTTCGGCAAGGGCTGTGTCTTCCTCAGGGACCTCAATATCCATCATGGTTACACCAGGAAACTCTTCTTCCTCTGGTCCCTCTTCTTTTGGTTCTTCCTCCTATGGTTCTTCTTCTTTTGGTTCTTCCTCCTCTAGTTCTTCTTCTCCTGCCTCTACTTCTTCTGCTTCTTCTTCTACGGGTTCTTCTCCTCCTGCTTCTTCTTCTTCTTCTTATTCGTCGTCTAGTTCTTCTCCTCTGTCTCTTCTTCTTCTACGTCTTCATTTTCTGCATCCTTTTCAATTTCTTCTTCTCACACTGGTGCATCTTCTTGTACTAGTGCAAGAGGGGATTAAATGCCCTGTGGGGACTGCGGTTCTTTGCCTGCATTAGATATTTTATTCCTTTTCCAGGTTTTTTTAATGAAATCGGCCAACAGAGCATCGTCTTCGACCTCTGCAAAATTTGCTGCATCTGCAAGGACTGACAGATTGTCATTTTCGGGGGTCTGTGTCTATACTAGTGGCATAGAAGGAATCTCTTCAAATGGTGCGCTAACTGTCTTCTTATTTGAATATGGGGCCGTTTCTGCTTTTTCAGATCATTTCCTTTTTGTACTGGTGCACGAAGGACTCCCCTTTTCATTTTTACTCGGGCCCTTGTTTCTGCTGGTGGGGTCCTTTGTCTCCTTTCCAATAGTTGTCTCTTTGTCTCTTTGCCTCCCATGTCATGCCTTTAACTTCTAGCTGTTTTAGGACCAAAACTTTTATTAGGCCATGGTGATATAGCTTTGTGTCAGCCTAGTTTGCCCATCCATCTTGCACACTTTTAGCCATTTTTTCCAAGCTCTTAAGCAAAAAATAGGGGAAATTCATCCTCCACCAGACATGTCACCCAGATTCAAAATGCTGCAACATCCCAAAATGATGTACCAAAGTGCGGGTGTATCTTCCCTCACAGGTTACAAACTTCTGTAGGATGAAAAGGAGGTCTTTCCACTGCCCCAGCAGGGCACTGTGCAGAACTCCTACCTTCCAGTCTACCTCTATATTCTTGTCAAAGATGAAACGCTGCCATCGCTTCCTTTCTAGCTTTTGATTTTTAAACCACTGTTCACCAGTGTTCTCCAAGCCTGTCATTGCTGCTATAAATTGTTCTGTGACTTTAAATTTGAGAGGCCCAATTTTCACTTGGCCGTTTATGAAAATCCTAGCAAACTATAAAGCCACTTCTTTATCGTGCCCATCAAACTTCTGCAAGAACTGAAAAAAGCCTGAGCCTTGCAATAGTGCAAGACTATTACAATACTCGGCAATCTGCTCTACCCTACTGAGAGACAAGGGTTCGTTCTGAACAGGCGGCGTTGCTGCTTAACAGCTATGAACAATTGAGAATTTTACATGCAATACCAGGGAAATAGGCTCTTATAAATAGAGATCCAACTATCTGCCGTCCTTTCCATCTTATCACCCATTCATTCATCATAGATGCACAACAACTTTGACGTTAGGCCGGATTTGTACTTGCGGCGGCATTTTAGCGGCTAAGTGAGGTAATCATTATGAGTGAAGGACATCTAGGATTATGGTGGAGAGGGGTAATTATGTCCAAGCATTGGTTAAAACATTTCTGCATTCCTTCATAATTCAAAAAAAAAACTTAGCATTCATTAAAAAATGATCATGATTTCTAACTTAAAACACCTTGTACTTTAAATAATTTTCTCCTAGTTAGTATGATAGCATAAGTACTCGTTGGCTAATGAAAGGACTTCATATAAATTTTCATGATGACCACTTTCCTATGCCATATGCTATGAAAAGAATAACTTGTACTATGTTTCTGATAACGTGCATGCCTACACTGATTTGCTTGCACCACTTAAATTATACTATTATGTTGGTACAATTCTACTTTTTTTATCACATAGGACAACATTCTTGCACTTTTGCAATCATAATATCTAAAAACAGAGAAGTTAAATAAAATATAGGCTGGACTTCCACATGACTTCCTTAACTTATATTGGAAATTTGCTTCGCCCTTTCTTGATGCTTCAGAGAATATCCTTTTGGTCTTTATGTGCGAGATCCTTCAACAAATTCATGAGGGAATAAAGAAGTGGGAAAAGGGAAATTTCAGAATGGGAAGGAATTCTGTTACAGGGATTCCAGGAATAGTACCAAAAGAGGGAATAAATAGAAATAGGATAGGGAAAAAAATTTCAAGGATAAATTGGGATTTTTTCGAAGCGGACAAGGTAAATTTAGAAGAATGTGGGAAGGTTAATCATTTTGGGATTGAAGAAGAAAGCTAAGGGAATATTAAGGAAGTGGAATATGAAGAAAAGGAAAAAAAAAATTTGGAAGGTCTGCCTGCACTGGTGCAAGAAAAAATAATTGCAGCGAAAATTAAGTGTTACTTGAGTAAAAAATATCCATGCTAATTACCCCGATTGTATAAAGGTTGGTTCCACTGATCCTGCGTTTACTTGGTGGTCACTAACATATCTAAAGATCAAGAAACATTCTCTTTTCATTAGAAATTTTTGATCTTCCTGCCAGCAAGCTGGTTTTGAGGTTGATCCTTCTGCAGTCATGTCAGCGAACTGATTTTCACAATTACAGGAAAATATTTTTTATTTTTTATTTTTTTATTTTATTTTAAGAAGAAAGAGAATTCATGTTTTCAAAAGGTTGGTATTACCATTCACCGCTACCATCCCAAATTGTTGTTGGACTTATTGTGTAAAATCTTTCCTGGTAGGTGGCTGGAAATACTTCTTTAACCTGTGTCCATTTACCAAGAATACTGAATTTGTCCATCAATAGTTTTAACTTCTGCTACTCAATTCTCAAATACTTGGATCACTTCATAAGGTGCCATCCAACATGTATGGAATTTCCCTTTAAAGATTTTAAATCTAGAATCATAAAGGAGCACCCAATCACTTGCTTGGAATTGCTTTTTCTGAATAGACTTGTCATACCACCTTTTACGTTGTTGTTGAATTAGTATGTTCTATTGAACAATTTCCCTACAAAATTCATCTAACTCATTTAATTGGAGAAGACATTTCCCTTCTGATGCATATTTACTATCTTTGTTAGACTGGACTCGATCACTTTGTTCGTGGATTCCACTTGGCCATTTGCTTGCGGGTGATACAGTGTGGATTTCTTGCGCCAGATCTTGTATTGCTCCATCACACCCTGTACTAGATTAGAAATAAACTGCGGACCATTGTCAGAAACAATTTCTCTAGGCACACCAAATCTAGTAAAGGTTTTAGTAAAAAGAAAATCAACAAAAACTTTTTCTGTAGCAAAAGAAACAGCTTTAGCTTCTACCCATTTCGTAACAAAATCTATACAAACCAAGATATGCTTTTTCCTTAATGATGTTGGATTTATTGGCCCTATAGAATCAATAGCCCATTTTTAAAATGGCTCAATCATAACTTGGGGGCATAAAGGCATTTCATTGGTTTGATTAGGCTGGCCCATTCGTTGACAACTATCACAACGCTTGACATACTATTTGGAATCCTTAAACAAGGAAGGCTAAAAGTAACCAGCACTCAATACTTTATATATAGTCTGCTTATCAGCGAAGCGGCCTCCACAAGGTTCATCATGAGCAGATTTCAATATGTCAAACACTTCCTCATCTCTTACACACCTACGATAATCAGATCTGGACCAATATAAAAGAGATCTCCTTGAATCCAGGAATATACAACACTTTTCTGAACAATACTCCGCTTTTCGTGGGCGGACAAGTGGGGTGGTGTTTTCCCAGTAACCATGTAATGACCAATGTCAGTAAACCATGAGGAATCTGCTGACATAGCAAAAAGATGTTCATCTGGAAAATCATCATTAATAGGAGTTGCTTCACCAGGATTATCTAATCTAGAAAGAAAATCTGCTAGATAATTAGATTTTTCCGGTCTATCAACAATAGTAATATTAAATTCCTACAACAATAGTAACCACGTAGTCACTCTACCGCTAGTTAATGGTTTATTCATCAAATATTTAATCGCGGAATGATCAGTATGTACAACTACTTCATATCCTGTAATATAGTGCATGAACTTATTAATTGCAAAAATTACAGCTAAAAACTCTTTCTCTGTAACTGTATAATTTAATTCAACAGAAGACAAATTCTTACTAATATAATAAATAACAGAGGATTGTTTATTTTCCTCTTGTCCTAAAGCTGCACCAATAGCCAAATCTGAAGCATCAGAGGAAATGTGAAAAGGCAAAGACCAGTTAGGACCTCTCAAAACTGGTGCATGTACTAACTTTTCCTTCAATGTTTCAAAAGACTGTTGGAAATTTGTGGTCCAAGAAAATTCACTATACTTATCTAGAAGTCGAAAAAGAGGGGTAGCTATCTTAGAAAAATTTTCAATGAATCTCCTCTAGTAACCAGCATGTCCTAAAAAACCTCTTACTTCCCTTTTAGTTTTGGGTGCAGGAAGATGCAGAATGATTTCGATATTTGTTGGATCAACCTAGATACCTTTACTAGAAATCAAATGGCCAAGTACCACTCCTGCTTTGCACATTAATCTACATTTCTTGTCACTCAAGGCAAGGTGGGCTTCCTTACAACGAAGAAGTACTTTTTCCAAATTTCCAAGAGCTTCTTGAAAAGAATCATCAAACACAAAAAAGTCATCCATATAAATTTCTACAAATTCTACTTCAGAAAAATGGTCAGCACTACCCTTTGAAAGGTAGTCGAGGCATTACATAAGCCAAATGGGACCACTCTATAAGAAAATGTACCCCATGGACATGTAAAGGTAGTTTTATCCTGATCTTCGAGTGTAATCTATATCTAGTTATAACCACTGAAGCCATCCAAAAAGGAAAAATATTTCTTTCCTGCAAGGGTATCAAGCACCTGGTGAATGAAAGGGAGAGGGAAATAATCTTTGAGAGTGGCTTTGTTTAATTCTCGATAATCAATACAAATATGCCATCTTCCATATTTCTTAGGTACTAGCACTAATGGAGAGACCCACTAACTATTGGAAATATGATAGATAAAATTAGCATCCAAGAGTTTCTGTATTGCTTCCTTCACAATATATCTTAGAGCTAGATTCATTCACCTTTGGGGTTGTCAGACAAGTCGGGCTCCTTCCTAAATATAGATATGATGTGTACAAGTTTCAGGGGGAACACCCTTCATATCTTCATAGCCCCATGCAAAGGCACTAAGATAGTTTTGCAGCAAATTCACAAGCTTCTCTTGCTGAGATGAGTTCAAATCTGTACTAATATGCAAGGATTTATCGGGGCTCATCTCAACAAGAGTAGTATCAGGCTCAGGAGTACTCAAGGGGATGGTCAAATGTAGCGGTACAAAAGAATGAGAAACATGGTTATCTTGAAAATCTAGGCTGAAAATCTGGCTGAATAGCTCAAAATTAGGCATAGTGTCTAGATTATTCAGGAAATATTGAATCTCATCTTCTTGTGAAGACCCAGTGAGCTGATGGATAAGGGAAATGCGCTGAGTCTCCTCATCACTGCTCTGATCTAACCATAAAGTATCTCAAAGGTCCTGAATGGATCTAGGAGGGGGGTATAAGGTAACTTTTTTCCTAGAATCTCCATGCGAAATATACATATCACCGGAGCGACATCCAATATATGCATTGGCTGTAGCAAGCCATGGTCGACCCAAGATCAAGGGATGTCCTCCTACTGGGTTCTTTGGCCAAAGCACAATGAAATCAGCAGGATATTCCCAAGAATCTAATGAAATGATCACATTGTCCAATACTCCTTCTGGCTTAATTCTAGGTCTATCTGCTAATTCAAGCACAGTGGGAGTAAGGCGAAGATGAGATAACCGAAGTTGATCCATGGTTTGCTTCATCATGACATTAATGACTGCTCCTAGGTCTATAAGAACATTAGAGACAAGGACATTACCAATCTGAACTGAGACAACAGGGTTTCCGGGATCAATATATTTTTCCATAGACACACATCCCATCATCAACTCTGCTGCCCTACCAACAAATTGAATGGTTTTGGGTTCCAATCTCTTCCTCCCAGGTTTCTTGAGACAAAGTTCCTTAATAATCTTGGTACAAATAGGGATCTCTTTGATGGCTTGGAGCAGAAGTATCTTAATGAAAAGATTTCGAAGCTCAGATGCCAAGGTAGTCTCAGAAATAGGCTCACTTCCTTCCATTACTAGCCTCTCTGGGAATGGAGGCTGGTTGGAAGAAGATGGAAAGGATTAAGAGGGTAAGGGATGCTTAGTGATAGCTTTCAGAGAATGATTAAGAGTTTCCTCTTCTTATTTCTCTTCAACAATCACTTTAGGTTGCTTCTAATTTTCTGATCTTACAGTGCTTCCCGATCTTAATTTAATATCATGAACCCCAACTGGAATAGAGTACGACTCGAATAAAGGTGGGTTTGTTACATAGATCATTTGCACAACTTTATTATTGTTAGGATTTGGCATAGGTTGAGCAAGCAACTTAGGAGGTCGAAAAGGTGGAGGTAAAGGTAATGGTGGAGTAGACTGACTCAGAGTTTGAGGCATTGAATAAGGTGTATGTGTAGATGGATATGACTGCATGGGTGGCTGGTAGGAATATGGAGAATGAGTTGGCCATCTCCAACCTTTTTTCCATGGTTGAGAAGGTTGCCCATGCTGATATTGGTTCCCATACTCCCACTGCTGATTAGTGTTAGGATAAGAATATGCATGTGAATTATAACCAAAATAGTGTGGAGAAAATTCAGGAGCCATACCTGCACCTACCTGAGGCCAATTTTCTTTTGCTCCCATGTCATACAAGTATTCATATTTAGGTTGTCCCCCTGTAAATACAGCTTTAAGTCCTGCTATAGAGGGACATTTTTCTATGACATGGTCTTCTACACAAATAGCACACTTATTAGTTTCTTTCAAATTAAGAGGACATTCTTTAGGAGGATGCTTGTCTCTACATTTAGCATAGAAAATACTTAATGACTCTTGTTCCTTCATGAGTTTTTGTTGAAATTTTAAAGAGTCCAACTGTTTGATAACAATATTCATTATATCAATTTTCATGTTTTCCATTTTATTTTCTAGTCCAATAATCATAGCATTAGTAGATTCGGTTTTTCTATTTCTATTTCGAGTTCCTCTACTGGATATATACTAATTTCTTGAATATTTCTTGCATAATTCACAAATTTGTTCAAAAGTTTGCTGAGAAATATCACCTTGTCCTAACAGATTTAAATTATTTCTAGCATTATCAGTAATTCCTCTTAAGAACAAGGTTCTAAGAGTACTGTAATCAAGCTTAAGTTTCTACCTTTGTAAAATATACAAAAATCTTTCTAGGTAATCTTCAAGAGTTTCATCATCATCCTGTATGATTATAAAAATCTCATCCTGCATGCCCCGAGTTTTGCAATATTCTTGATATTTAGATAAAAGCACTCTCTTCATCTGATCCCAAGAGGCTATAGTGTTTCCTCCTAGCCCCATAAACCAGTGTAAAGCTGAGTCCTTGAGAGTAACATGAAGTAATCTTTGCTTCTGAGCATCAATTGAATAATCATAACTTCTACACAAAATATCAAACTCGAATAAAAAAGAGTCAGGATCTTCATGAACTTTACCATGGAAATGAGGGAGAGCATATGGTGGAATATTCTTCATTTGTGCCATAGTATCAGGTGCAAAAAAAGGAATAGCACATCAACGTGCACTGGTGCAGGTTTATTTCTCCTGCTTGGACCAGGCGGGAAAACCAATCCGAAATTAGGTGCAGGAAAAGGAAATTTAACTACTTGACACAATGGATCCGCTTTCACTCAAACAGGAATACATGTGCTTGAAATTAAATCACTCTTGACAATATAAATATAAATTACAAGAAACAGGAAATAGGGTAAATGTGTTGGGTTGGCTGGGCCCTAGCCAACCACCGCGTTTCCCTTTCAAATAGAAATGTTGCTTAGTACTTTATCAATTCATCATCTTTCAAACACAGAAATACGATTTATAAAGGATGAGGCAGAGCTCCCTTCTTATTAATTCACTGAGGTAAATACATGTGCGAATACATAGTCCAGCCTAGATTCGGACAATAACAAAACACAATAACCTGTTACCACCTCTCTGGCTGTGTCTCTGGTCTATACAAACTTCTATAAAAAACTATCTCATCTTATTTACATTCTTCATTATATATATCTTTGGCCGATGGCCAAAAAGATCGTTTAACCAATTACATAACCAATATGCAGAATTTAGCTTCTCGGCCTTCAAAATTAGACAGTTCAACAAAACTGGCCATAGCCAATCTCCAATTGTTCGTTCTTCATAAATTCAATCTTGGCTGCCTTTGGATTGACCTTGATGTCATGGTTGGGGCTCGGCTGCCTTCAGACCTATCTTGCTGTAGTGGTTGAAGCTGCTCAAAACGAGGCAGTGATCAAGGAGGTTCAGATCTGCTACAAGGATTTGTTGTGCTGGCACTGGTGCAAGATCCAATCTTGCACTAGGATCAGCGGTTATGGTAAGCACTTGACTACCAAATAAACATTGAAGATATTGATAAGTTACAAGAGTGATTATAAGCAAGAAATCATGTAATAAATAATTAATTAATGCTAAGTTGAGTTAAAAATATGAAATATAAAGTTCATACAAAATATGTCATCATTCTTGGACTAGTGCAAGATGAGGGTGTATAAGAGAGGTAAAACAATGGTAAATGGTTATGATTTAGGAAGGAGAAATGGAAAAAAGAGAGAAAATTAGGGGGCTAACAGGAATCCTAGTTCAGTTCCCATTTTTACAAAATTTTCCATGGTATTATGTTACCCATTTATAAAACTATTTTTTATAAAACAACCCCCAGACTTTCAGAAGAAGAAAAGATAGACATATTTCCAGTTGCAAGATGGTTTGGTGAATAAAAATTTACTTATACCAAAGTTTTTGGGAGCATTGAAACTCCACATGTCCTCCCATATTATGTATGAGCCAAACTACTAGCAAGAGGAATAACTTACTGGACAATAGGGGATGGTTTAACCCAATCCCTAAAGGAAATGTAAAAGTCCATTTGGCTAACCTTTCCACTGTAGTGTGGCACTTTCACACTGCATGATTATGGGCATGCAGTAAAATAAATAGAGAATATTACATCTCTAAAACTAGCCACGATTCTAGGTTGATAATTTGAACCAAATCAAGTTGTGAAAGACTTCGCTACCATGGTTAAAATCAGATAGTTTACTCATGAGGAAGATCCATTAGATGACCTCTTCTAGGCAGTCGAATCATTTACATAGGTCTTTCATTTAGCATCGCTACAATTAAGCCCAAAAGATATCAACGCTTTTCATGTATACAAAAATAAAATATTGTTGAAGGTCGCATTGGACCTGTTACAAATTGAAAAAATAAGAGAACCGACTCCTAGCGTGAGCCTAGAGGGAATTTCTAAGGATAATTCTGATGAAGAATCACAAGAAAAATCAATTCGGGGATTAGAACATTCAGAGCATTAATTTCAGAGTGAAGAAGAAAGTCCCAATAAATTTTCTAAGAAGAGTAAAGAAGGAAATACTGAGGAAATAGATGTAAAGGCCTTGGCAAAGAAAGATATAGAGATTGACTCCACATCGGCTCAAACATGGAAAATTCCAGTGATTGATCTAGACAAGGAATGGGAGCAATTCAATCAAAAGCTCCAAATAGGAGCAAGTCTTGAGGAAACATCTGGATTCCATACCCTAAAACAAACTCAAGAGGTAACAAATCTAGAGACAATAGATCTAGGAGTCACAAACACTCAAGATATTGAGGTCATCCCAGCTTCCCACTTCTAAAATTGTCTTAAAAATTAAAGAAATACCTCCTCTGGACATATTTTACAGCCCTACACACATGGTTGTGGTAAAAATACAAAGAAAGAAGAGGAAATTAGACACAACAATAGTTTCAAATCTTGAAAATGAATCGATGGAAGTTGTATGGAAAGCCACTCCTATTGATCCATCTGAGAACCTTACAAAGTTGTCACAGTTTGCAGGTTCCTATGCCACCGCAACTATTGATAAAGCAACAGAGGTCCGACTTCTATTCAAAGAAAATAAACAAAGAATACAACTGCTGGAGAAATAATTGGAACAAGAGAAACAGAGTCCCAATCGGCAACCAGAACAATAGGTAGCGCAACTTCAAAGGGATTTTGAACAAATGAGCTTATAACACTAGGCAAGCATGTTAGAGAAAGACTCACAGATTTTCCAAATGCAGGCCATGGTAGATGGATTCAAAGATAACCCTCAGACATATGAGTTCATTAAAGAGGCAATCAAGCTAAATTTCCCATTGACACAACAACAAGAGATGTTCTGCCAAAAGATCTCACAGATCAATCCTTACTGTGAAACAAGTAATAAATTGACTAACCAAGTGATTGATCTAAGATTTGAATATGAATAAATATATAAAAAGATTTTGGAATTTATTGCCTCGAAGGAATATGATGAAGGAAGAAAAGTTGATTTTCCAAAGATAGAAGAACCCCATAAAGACATTCTGTTTGCAGATTGGGATACATAGTTAAAGCACGAAGAAAGGGAAACAACAACAGCAAAAGGTACAACAAACAACATAATTGAGGCCGTGAATGAAAATCTTCACAGTGCCAACCAGGGGCTCTTCCAAACATTAGACGTTTAAAACAACAGTGGAAAGAAACAACTCAAACCAAATAGGAAGAAATCAAACAGTTATTCAAACTTGATTGGGAGGCATACTCCCAATATTTGGTAAAACGACATAGCCAGTGGATGACTCTATGATGCTTAACTAGTTCTGCACAAAAATGGTGCCAGCTCTCTCAGATGCCATATTTGAATGAAAGTTAAAATTTACAATCGACTAGTCTCCCCAGGTGAAACCAATGATGGGTATCTGCAATCTCAAGGATCAAGGTTGTCTGATGGATTTTATCTTGCTTACTCTGAGGAAGGTTGTTTGAAACCTCCTCAATTTTTTCTGTAATAATCTATTTTTGAAATATGTATTATAGTATTTAAGCCTCTCTCATGCATTCAGAGAGGGGTCTGGAATTTTATCAAAAACACTTTGCAAGAGATTGCACTTTTGTACTTTTGTAGTTGCTTTGATAAGATAATTGGAATGAGATATGAATTTTCTTGAAAATTGAAGTATACCTTACTAAAATTGCACTTCTGTACTCTTGGGGTATATCAAATTGAAAAGGGGTAGATCAACATTGCTGATTCCATGAGTAGGACCTTTTATATTTGGTACTATTATCTTTATGGTTAAGTTTTATTTATGAATTGGCAATAGTATTTCTTTTATTGTCCTATGTATGAAAACATGAGTTATAGTTTTACATTATTGCACTTTTGTATGATGTTTCAACTCTGGTTCCTTATTGAATACATGGACAATTACTATATGTGATAAAGTTTTCTCAATTGATTTGTCCAACTATTTAGCCAAAACAATTACTATTCACAATTTCATTTATTTTAGCAGTTGAATAACCTTCATTACCAGTTGCTTATATCCTTGACTACAGTGGCCAGAGTTTTCATATATGCTCTAATGATAGCTTCGCACCTCTCTCTAACCTTCAGAGGTGTGGTTGGCAGCAACTTTGGTTGAAGCTCTAAAATCTGCAGCTGCAGCTCAAACTGCACCTTTTCTATTTCCACCTTGGATTCCTTCACTGCGGTAACTAACTTATGAATTTTCTCCATAGAGGTTGCCTCGGCTGGAATTTGGAGCTTAGAGAGCTTGATGCACACTTGGGTAAGGGTTGCCTCTAGCTATTGATTTTGCTACATCACCCCGTCGCAGGCCTGCAAGGCCTATGCTTTTTATGTAAACATTTGTTGATTATTAATCTTTACTTCATCGATAACCAATAGAGCTCTTTTCTCTTGGATGTGGAGCTTGTTTGAAATTCCTTGGTGTAGCTCCTGCAAGGTATAGATAGGCAGTACTCCAAGGTTGATACTCATGGTTGTTACATGTAGTAGCCTGACCTGATCCTTAGTTGTTTATACAAGTAAGGAACCTTCCATCAGTGTCATTGAGCAAAGGACTGAAGTCAGTTTTGTCTTTGATGTCTCGCTTACTTGACTCAAGCTCGCTTGACCCACACTCTATTGTCCCAAGCTTGCCTGGATCACTCTTGTCTAGACTTGCAATTTCTTTAGGCCCTGTTGCACTATGTCCAGTACCTGGTGTTACTAGTCCTCAATGTGTCCCCATATGTTTTCAATAGTGGAGTAGACAACGTCGGCTATCTCATCAAGGTCTCACTCCGTGAGGACCAATGGTGTAGTACTCACAGACTTATCAGACTTCTTCTTCTTGTGAGGTCTTGTCGAACTTCACTTTTGTCTCTTCCTAATCCTAAAGGGGGAATCTAAGTCCTCTGATATGACATAGAGGTCTACGCCCCCTTCCTCTTCATTTCTAGTTTCTACTTCAACATTTATGCACTTTGTCTCAAGTTCTTCAAGGTCAATGGTGACCTGCGTTGTCTCTCCCTGCGAATATTTTTCCTTCTACACTTCCTTCTCTTTCTCAGAAGCCTTTTGTGCTTCTTTCTCTTTCTTAGAACCCTTCCATGCTTCTTTCTCCTTGTCTTTCATGGCCTCTGTTGCAGCTATTGTTTTCCCTATTTCTACTTCTACGGCCTTACTTGTTCGTGCTACTTCGCGAGATGGGGTGAGCCAATCGCTTAGCCATAGGCTGGTGACCTCCATACATCATCCTCCATGACTAAATAAGGAAACTTGTTCCATGTTCTTGTGTCATCATTCTTCGTGTGCATGGACAGATTGTGAAAATCCGCTTTGAAGTCTGCTACATTTTTACACTGCGCATGTATACTGGGTGACAACCGTGGCCATTGGTTGATCACCATACACAATTCTGATTCAAACAGTACACAAAACATCTTGTTTTCAATAATATGGTCTGTCTTTGCCCACAACGAGTTGAATTTTGCAGCCTCGTACAAGTCGAGATCCCATGTTCGGAACTGGGAATCCTCGGGCATCCTCTAAGCTACTAGCACAATCAATAACAGTAACCATGCATAGTGAAGCACTTTTTTGTCTTCCTGCACTTCGCGACAATAATTCATGAATTCTTAGCATAGGTACCTTGCCCAACTGAATTGGACCCTCTGGCTGCTCTGCGCAGCTAAGGATACCAGTGGTGATGGGCACGACACTTCCGCGTTACTTTTCCTACCAAGATCTGTGTAGAAAACAACACAAATTAATTCGATATAGAGCTAATGGCACAACCTCACGAATTCTTCACTAACCCAAAGTCACTCTTCATCTAATCCACAAGATTTTTATCTTGTGACTTCCTCACAAAAGTGTCTACGGGATTCATGCCCTCATAAGGTAGCGTTGTGATTCTGTGGACCAACATATCGTCAATTGGTATGGGCCCTCCCATCCAGAGGCACCCATCATGAACCAACACCAACAATTGACGCAAACAAATGGTATTAATGATATTGTGGCTAAAATGTGGTACATACAACATGTTGAGAAAACCTTGCACACTCAATACCGGCTACCCACTTCATTGGTTGAAGCCTTGTGACGCCCACCTCCTCATAGTGGACTGATTTCAAGAATTTACTAGGTTCTAACTGTGGAAACTTCGCATGATCGCCTAAATCCCAATCCTCCATCTTCAGAAATGGTACCTAGGCCAAAAATTTGCCCACAACAGCTACATCCTCTGGCAGTAATGGTGTGAATACCTAAAAT
Organism: Pinus taeda; assembly: GCA_000404065.3. Lineage (NCBI taxonomy): Eukaryota > Viridiplantae > Streptophyta > Pinopsida > Pinales > Pinaceae > Pinus > Pinus taeda. The sequence goes on from APFE030976243.1 coordinate 99,697, forward strand.
TTCAATGAGTCAGGGTCCTTAGTGACTTTGGTAGTTGATTTCCCAGAGGGTATATATGGCAATAGCTGACTAATTGGCATTGCATCCTCTGTGCTGATATTTTTAATCCCCATAGTCAGCTCTTCTTTGTTTAGGTCCTGGGGTTACATCGGTTTCTTATTTTTATCCATACAACCCTTCTGTTTGACATTAGTTGGGGTCTTTGTGTGGAAATTACTGAACTGGGGTTTGTTGTGGATTTTTCTTTTTTTTCTCTCCTTTCGTGGAGGTAGTAGGTTTTGGCGTCGACGACCTAGGTGCTATGGTAGGGACTGGTGGTGTTGCAATCATCTTGTCAAGGCTCTCCCAAAAGAGTTTATTTTGCCGCTCGAATAAATCTCGCTCAAACCCAAGACCCTTCTGCAAAAATTCCTGCTTTACCTCTTGCCAATCGCGTCTATACATACAACAACCTTCTATGCTCAAACTTAGGTGCAAAAGTGAAAAATAATCTCTTTTGAAGCAGAGTGTTCAAATTGAGAGTGGGATTATATATTTATAGCCCTTTTTAATTCCCTCCAAATATCCCTCATTAATGCTCTTTTGGCAACATATTTCTAAAAATATGCTCCTTAAATTCTTTTCCCTCACTCCCTTTAACGAAAAAATATCCATCCAATCATCTACTGTGCTTCCAACGGTCACTTTTTGGCCAGGCTAAGCAGGACCCACCTTGCTAGCGTAGTTCCTTCATCGCAACACCCATTTGCACCTTTCTCCTAATCGTCGCGTAACCCAATCTCTTCGCCAAAAGTTTATCCTAGCATAGTAGTTTATAATCATATACTTCCTACCAACTTCCTAAATTACTAAGATTGTCCTGCTTCCATGTAGTCATCACGTAGGGGTGGAATCACCCTGTACAAATTCAACCATCTCCCATTGATTCTTCTTTGGAATAGCTCCCCATTCAGCTTCGCATGCTGAACTACACCCCCATTTGTAATCTCCTTGACGATGTATGGTCCTAGCCGATGCATCTGAAATTTTCCTAGGAACTTAGTAAACTTGTTATCATACATCAACACTAAATTTCCATTTTTAAAGGTGCGCTGCTTAATGTGGCAATCATGCCACACATTTTCTCTATCCTTCCACACCTAATGATGAAAACCTACCAAGAATCGATCTTCTTCTCACTCAATTATCCGCACAAGGTGTTCTTCCATTATATCCCGATCTGCCATCTCCATGACTACAATAATTGTTAAACTGAGCACTATGTATTCCATTGGCATCACCAATCCTTGTCCATAAACCAGTCAAAATGGTGTTTTTCCAGTCAAATTCTTGCATGTAGTTCTATATGCCCATAGAACAACTGGTATGCACACATCCCAATCATTCCTATTCACATTATAGATCTTTTTCAAAGCATTCTCCATGGTTTTATTGAAAGCTTCAACTGTTTCATTTGCTTGAGGATGGTACGGGATTATTTTCTGATGATACATCTGGAATTCTTCTAGCAAAGCAGCAATCGTTTCATTCAGGAAATGTGAACCCCTGTTGCTCATGAAAATATTAGGACAACCATACCTAGATAGAATGTACTCAAGTATAAACTTCACAACTGTAGCTACACTGCAATCCTTCACGGGATGTGCTTCAACCCACCTGGTCAAGTATTTTGTCACCGTGATGATGTAGCGCGCTCATGTCTTCCTTCCTGGTGGTTGAATAGGTCCCATAAAATCTATTTCGCATTTTTCGAATGATTATAATGATACTTGCGGATTCAGAGGCAACTCATCCTTCATGATCATTTCCCGGTCCTTTGACAAACATCGCATGCCCTACAATGAATATTTATGTACGGTTGGCCACCATAACCTAGCTCGTAAGATCTTCTGCACAGTCACCCTTCCAACATAATGTCCTCGAACAACTCCTCCATATGCTTCAGCGAGGAAATTTTTTCTTTCGTAATCCAGTACAAACTTGTGAAGAACTTCATCCGACCCCATTTTATACAAGTGCCCTACAATTACAAATAGATACATAGCCCTGACCACCCATAGATAGAAATTGGATTATATACACAAACTGTTCTTCTGTAATGCGCACAACAAAGAGTTGTATGTCAGGAAATCCTTCATCAATACTTGTAAGTTCTTCACCACTCTCAATTCGTGAAAGGTGATCGGGTCCAGCATTTAATCTTCCAACCTTCACAACTAATTCAAAGTCATACTCCTGAAATAATAGTAACTAGCTACAAATACCCCCCCAGCAATGGCTACCTTTGAAGATGAAAGGTAAAGAGTGAAATCCTTGGTATGTTCAGGAGGGCTTATCAAAGGTTCTTGTGACAATGTGCCTTTTAAAGCCTCAAATTATTGTTGGGCCTGATCATCTCATTGGAATGTGATGTCCTGATAAAGGAGATGCAAGAATCTGTATGCACACGTAGCTAGTCAGGAACAAAGCGACATAAGAAGTTGGCCTTACCTTGTAGGAATTGTAATTGCTTCAAAGTTTTAGGTGGTGGGATCTCATGAATGCCTTGAACCTTTAGGGGATTGACTTGAATTCCTTGCTGGGAGACAATAAGTCCCAACATTCTTCTAGCACTAATGCATAATATAGACTTAAGGGGGTTCAAGTGGATATTGTATTGTCGACACCTCTGAAAAACTAAGCGAATATCTTCTAGATGATTTGAGCACTTTTTGGAATGAACCATGAGGTCATCCAAATAGGATAAGATGAGATGAAATAGATCATGAAATATATAGTTCATGGCCTATTGGAATGCGGCTCTAGTTTTTTTAAGGCTAAAGGGAATAACTTGATAGGCAAAAGTACCCTAGGGCGTTGTGAAGGTTATTTTGTACTGATCCGTGTGGCGATTTTGGATCTAGTTATATCCAGAAAATCCATCCATAAAGGACAAGGCTTCATGTCCCACATGTGCATCAATAACTTGATCGATGAAGGGGATGAGATAGTTATCTTTGGGACATCCTTTCTTAAAAATGTGAAGAGTTCCCTATTTTTTCATGACATGTATAGGGTTGGAAACCAAGGAAGTATAAGTGATGGGGTAAATGAAACCATCTTTCTGAAGGTTGTCAATTTCTTGTCGAATAGATTTCATTTTAGAAGGATTAAATAGAAATTGTTTTTTCCTGACTGGGTAGGAATCTAGCCACATATCGAGGGGTTAATATGAGGCATCTCGGAATAGGACTAGGAAAAAATGTCCCTATACTCTTATAACAAGGATTTGTAGGATCCATTTCTTTTGGGGAACATGCTACCCCTAGCAATATTTCTTCGATGATTTATGGTTTGGTGGATATATTTAGCTTAATGGGAGGCGAGATATTGGACATGTTTCCCTCTTCAAACACATTTGGTGCAGGGGGGATTCTTGAACTAGTCGACCTGCCCTGTTGGAAAAAAGTCTTTATTTTCTATTGAAAAAATCTGACGAAATGGGATAGTTATTTAGTAGATGTGAAGGATCGTTCTGGTAAAAAGAAATAGGATGGTGCATGGAATCCCAAGAACATTTAGGTTCTGTCATGGCCTCCAGAATATTTTCGTCGGAGTGAAAAGTATTTTCTAATAATGTAAGTGGCTGCAAGTGGTCATGAGGCTAAGATTGGCACCCAATGGTGTTGATGAATAAGCAAGAAGATGATTCAACATTCGCTGCCACGGAACAAAATGATGTGGAAAATGTGTATACTAAATTAGCCTGCATAGTTGTGAGTGGGAATAAGCCCATGCATCTCAGAATGAGGGGAGGTGTGGGAAAAACCAAGTATGATGGTTTTGTCTGCAAGTGTGATAGCTATGGTGCTTGCACCTGGGTCTATTGTTAGGGAAACTTGAGGAACCTGATGGCACTTCTTAATTTCCTACAAATGGGAACACTGCTTGATCAAATGTTTAGGTTCATCACATAAGGTGCAACTATACGCAATTTGAGGTGGCATTGATTCCAACTGCCTCCTTGTATGATGGGAGGTTCTGTGAAAATGGGTGCAAGAGCAAATGAGCATGAAGCTTCATCTTCGAAGACACAATAGATGGTTTGAGATGCATCATCTTCCAACTGGGTTGTTTGGGAGTGATGGTGTGACAACATTAGCTTAGGTGGGAGCTTGCAATGTGTCTCAATACCAGGGAGTTCTGGATAGTGATGTGTGTAATGTTCATGTTGTGTGCATATAGCACATGGATAGTTAGTACGTAATGCCTTATTATGTGTTGGTGTGGCCTTATCCCCTGGAGGTGTAGGTGGGGCCACTGGTGCCTAAGGAGCATGAAGAAGGGCTTTCAAATCTTATAACTATGGGAATAGATTGGTATGATTTCCTGATATGTCACATAATACACATGGTGACGGTACCGTGGAAGAAGAACTAGATGGGGTTTCAACCATTTTTCCTTTTTGTTTCTCCTTTTTGGTGGTCCTAGCTAGCTTTACCATAGGTATAGTTCCTTGAGGTGTGGCTAAAGGAATGCTCATTCTGGTTGAAGTGATGTATGGGTTTTGTTGATGTTGCCTATAGGGGGAAATACCAAACAAGGATTGCAAGAACCATGTTAGGCAAGGTAAGTGTTGCAATGACTTTATGTGATGAAAAACCAGGTGGGGGATATAAGAAAGGTGTCTAGGTTATGGTGTATGGTAGGAAATTTGACTCGGTGGTCCCAACATTGGGTGTGTCTTGAATCGGTTCCTGAGATTGGGTAGTCTTTGATGAACTCATCATACACACTGGGGTTATGGGCGCGGGCTTGATTAGGGGTGGGTATCTTGGGTACAGTTTTAAGAGTGATGATGTTTTAAATACCCCTGGGCATGCTTTAGTGTAAGAAGGGATCGACTCATTATGGGATGATATGAGTGGTAAGACATCATTAGGAGTTGTAGGTGTTTGTTTCTCATATTATGTGATTTGATCAATGGTGATTATCTTTCCCTTGTGGGGAAACATAATGATACAAAATATTGATGATGCTACTACAGTCGTGGCATAGATGTAGCTATGACTGAGTAAGATATTGTAATATAACTGGGCATCAAGGACTTTGATGTCTATGAGGGTTGTTTTACTAGCAAGATCCACTGGGATATTTTGGAGAAGTCTAACGGGTGGGGAAGGATGTTCGTTGTAAGCCCTTAATGTAATGGGAGAATTAGTAAGTTCAAGGGATCCTAATTTCTGCCAAACTAATTTTGACATACTACAAGTGGATTCCCCCTCATCTACGATGCATCTGAAGATGGTGATGTTTCATATAGTGACCCATATCTAAAAAGCAATGGTCGATGGGAGTCATGGTGAAGCATTGTCTAAATCAAAGGCCATCAATCGTGAATTAGAAGGGTTGATTGCGCCTAACGCAAAAAGTAGGGATTTCCATTGGGTTGGACAAGTTTTTAAGACCTCCAATGCTAACATAGAAGAATGAGATTGTGCCAAATCATAAAAGATACTATAGCTAGTAGTTTCCTTTGAGTTATGAGCATTACAACGTAATCGCCCTTTGACTATTCATGTGATAGGTTCAATATGGGGTCATGGGATCATTGATAGTGGCATAGAAACAATATTAGATGATGAGGACCGGTTGGTTTCAAAAGGAGTTCCATAATCTTGGTTTCGTGTTTGTAGGATAATATCTTCTTCAGCTATGAAAATGTCATGATTGGATTGGTCTTAAGAACTTCCAATAGCAGGGTTTTGGTACTAGTGAGAGGCAGCCTCATTATATGTGGCTACTGCCCCTTAGTGGGGAAAAGGGTTCTACATTACTACAAGTTTCCAGGTTTTGCCCCCTTGCCCCCTAGCTTCTCTCTTCTTTCTCTATTATGGGATTTGAGTACAATGATGGGTGTAATGCTCATATTCCCCATAAATAGCACGTGTGTGGTTGGTTCAAAGACTACTCTTCTTATTTTGATTTTGTGGGTTGTTGGTACCCTGACTTTGAGTTTGAGTCTGATTATGTGGATTACCCCTTGGTGGTGCATGCATAGGTTGCTTGTTTCCCCTACCTAGGTACCCCCTCTGGCTTATTATTTCCTTTCTTCTTGTTGGGACTTGGCATATTAACAGTGTTGAAGCTTTCAAAAGCCTATTATTTTTGGGTGAAAGAAGGTTACACAAACTCAACCCCTACGTTAGGCTGAGGTGAGGAGTTAGTTTATTGAGGTGCAAGGAAAGAGTAATAAGGATTTGTTTGTCATGGGTTGATGTAAGGGGTTTGGGGAGTGAACACGACATCTGTAGTGGGAGGAGGATATTGGTTACTCGGTATGGTAGGGTACTAGTTCCCCTACATGGAGGGTTTTGGGGGATGCATTAGATGATTAGGATAATAGCCCATGCTAGATGGAATTTAGGTTGTTTGTGGACCCCAAAATTATTGGAAATGCGGTGGCCCATTGTATGTGCTACCGAAATGATTTTGGGAGATGATTCCAATCAAACCATCGACAACATTTGATGCTTTTAGCTTATCTTGGGCGAAAGGAAGTAGAAGGGGAGCATTAGGTAAGACCATGTATATGTATCATGATTGAGTATAGATAAGCTCAATCTGTTGAGATTTTGTGATAGATTGCTCCTTTGTTTGAGGCATGGTTGTAGCCACATGTTTTGCAATTGATGGTGTTATCACTCTTTCGAATCTCCAAGGCTAAGGAAGAGTCCAACTGAGTTAACCACAAACCAATATTTTGACTTGGTAGATAGCCCTACGAAGCCAGAGAGGGCTCTCTCCAAATAATCACAACCAAGAGGGCTATATAGACTAGGGTTTTAGACTAGATATAGTATCTCAAGGGGTTGTTTGATTTGATTTTGATTGGGGTAGTCACTAGATGAGTCAATTATGTCAGAGAGTGAACTAGGTCAGGGAAAAAGGGAATCAAAATTACAAAAATCTGATAGGGAAAGGTAGGCAAGTTACTTTAACACTTTGTAGTATAGTGATGAAATGGTTTAGATTGGTGAGGTGCTAAAAAGAGCATGAAAATCATGAATTCTTTTTAAATTGAAGAAATAAAGCAAATTATTATGATTTTCCCAAAACAGAGCATAGAAGATGAATTCTGCTTATCACACCTTGAAAATCAAACATATTTAGTGTGAAATGGATCATGAAGGGTACAAAACATTCACACATATGTAACTGAAGAGGAAACAATTTCAAAATACCATGCCACAAGAATCCCGCCAAAATAGTTGCAACTCATCCAATATATTTCATGCCAAAGTCAGAAACACTAGTACAACATCCAATAGAGTCCAACATGTAGAATGAATAAGAAATTACATGATATAGGCCTCAAACTAATTCATCCTAGGCTCAGGGGTTGAATCCATGAGAGGAGGAGTAGTTACAACAAAAACTGAACTGATAGCTAGAGTCTAGGGTGGTCAAAGTGACTCATCCCTAACTTAAGCAAACTGATTCATTACAAATCATGGATGCCAATTACCTAATCTAATTACCCTAGGTAATAGTCAAAACATAATAATTACATCAACCACATCAATTACATCAATAAAAAAATGATTTCCCATAGGTAAAAATTAATTTTGTAGAAGAACAATGTAAAAACTGGGCCAATGGTCCAGTGCCATCTTCAAGCTCACTTTTACCTGCCTTCCTGATGCCCAAATTTAGCCCATGATATCTCATTAGAAATCTTATCCTGTCTAGTTTCCAAAAATTCCCTTGGTTTTTAAATTGGGCTTGATTTGTCCCTCCAAAACTCCTTTCTCCCAAGACTACTCAAATGCGCAGTGCCTGGTCCAGAAATGAGGCAGAAACATGATTCTTAGGTGGTTTTGTTTCCTTTTTCACCTGCTATTTTTTCTTTCTAGGGCTGGAAACATGGTTTTGTTGGATGTCTTAGTCTTTCTGAATCCACTGGAGGCTTCCATTCCTCCAAAAAGTGCCTCAAAAAAGTGTGCAATGCCTAGGGCACTGCGCCTTTGACCAAAAAGCTGATATGAAATTGCCTCAAAAAAGACACGAAAGACAATTTTACAAAAATGGAGCCAAGAGTCTTCAAAATTGGTCAATAAGTTGATGTTTTGTGTGGCTAAGCATGGAGTGAAGCCTATACAAGTATATCAATATTCTTGTTTTCCTCTTGGTGAGTTAGGGCTTCAATTCTTGCCCTAGCAACCTTGAGCTTTGCCCTTTCTATTTGATTTCTTCGGCAATAATAATTTGCCATCTTTCTCTGAATGTCATTGTCTCTTTTGGCCTTGTCAAGGAGCTTTTCAAGATGGTTATTCACGCTCTCAAGCCAATGCTCCCAGTTCTCATGGACCATTTTGGAAAATTGTTCAATTAGGGTGAGCTCATTAGCTAGTTCAGCCTCTTTCTGTTTTTCTAGCTCCAATGCTATTTTTAGGCTTCTGGTCCTTGCCCTTCTTCTTGGAACCTATTCCTCCATCTAGTCACTATATTCTCCATATGCTTCATCAAGTAAAGAATTAACCTTTTCAGCCTCCCTCTTTTCCTTGATGAGTTGAATCTCCATGAGCTCATGTTTGGTCTCAAAATTCTTGTTCTCCTGCTCATAATCTATGATTATGTATTCTTCCCTCTACAAGTTTACCTGGAACTATCCGATGAGTGCATATTTTTATTTGATGACAATGCTTTTGTTCTCACTGTCATCATGCTCACTCAGGTCAACTAAGTGAAAATCATGTTCTGTCTCATGGAGGTCCTCCTCCTGCTTCTTGATCTTTGTCTCTGTCATCTTCTCCTTGCTCTTCTATACCTGCTTTACTGATGAAGAAGGCAAGTCCCCTCCCACAATATATGGGGAAAACACTTGCATATGTCTTCTCTGATAAGTATGTGCCAAAATTCCCAAATCAACATCTTTAGGCTTGATGACCTCACCCTGTTCAATGTGCTCTTGCTCTCTGAATTCATCTATGTTAGGCGAATGAATATTCTCATGAAATGGTGATGATGGAGGTGATGATGTGGCTCTCATTAGATGAGGATGAATGATATATGGGCTGAGATGGAGGAACAGAGGTGGAAGCATGAGATGATGAAGGGATGCTTTGAACATTCTGAGTAGATGAATGAGTGAATATGGGATTAGCTATGAAGGTGCTCCAAGCAATGTTGAGTTCCTTGAGATGATAAAGAACTATAAGTTTAATGAGGAATTGATGAAAGAGAATCTTCATCTGATCTTTATACTCCCTATTTTGTGAAATGTAGGCCATATTCTCAACACTCTGGAAAAGATAGTAGGGTATATTGAGCATTTTTACCCTATTGAAATGCATTAAAAATTTGATATGATAAGAATAGAGCCTAGAAAATATACCTTCACATGAAAAATATTTCATAATAATCTTCATCATTGGAGAATATCTATCAAGGAGGCGTGAAAAAGGAAAATAGCCCCTTCTTTCATTCCAGTATCTTGGTTTCATGGAAGGCTCATAATAATGCCTCTCCAAATAACTTTGCTTAAACCATTTCTCCCCAACATATGGGATCTCAGTGGCAGCTGATAGAATGGAAGTAGATAAAGTAAAAGTGATACCTGCTAGAGTGACCTGGTTGTCTTGGAGTTTATAGAAGAGCCTGGTCAACTCGGGATGGTGTTGGACTGCCTGAACTTTCTCACAAAAATCATAACAACCTAGCCATTTGAAGGATGTCACAGTCATAGGGGATGCCAAGAGTTCCCTGAGATCTATGGGCTCAAATCTGTGTATCTGGCCTCCTTTGTGAGCTTTCTTGACCTCTGTTTCTTCCCTATCTATTTCCTCTTCCTCATTGTGTGGTTTGTATTCCTCATCTGTCGTGGTGTATAGTATCAAACCTTAGGGAGGTGTAAGGTAGTGGGAATGTAGTTTTTTGGAAATAGGAAATGGGAAAGGATAAATATGAAGATGATGGGTGAAAGGATATATGTAATGGAGGGGAATATAGGGTAGTAGTATGATAGCTCGGGGATGGGGGAAATTGTTTGCAATATAGAGGGTTTGGGAGCCTAGGTATTTGTATCACCTAGGACTTAGGGTTTTGGGGCAAAGGGTTAGAGGGTATATGGGATAAAAGGTTTGGGGAAAGGGAAGGAAGGCGTAGGGGACTGTATAAAAGGGATTGAGAGTGCAAGTTAGTTTTTGGGGGAGGTCTAGGGTTTAGACATAGAATTAAACCAAATCTTCAATTAAACCTTTCAAACACTTTTGGAGTGACTTGAGGAGGAAGAAAAACACATTCCTTAGCTACTACTTACTTGTTTGGAGGTTGAATGAACTTTGGAGGAGCTGAGGAGGTGACTGTAGATTTCCTGGACAAACACGCAACTCTAATCCAGAGTGTGCAATGCCTCAGGCAAGCGTGCAACACCTTAAGGGAACGTGGAAAGCCAGAAGAGAACGCACAACACTAGAAGAAAATGCGTAGCGCCTACTCTGTTCTGCTGATTTTCACCCTGAACTGTGAAAAGGGTTTCTTGGGATTTTCTCAATTAGTGGTAAGAGGAAAATGAGGCTGAGTTTGAATCCAAGAAGTCCTGTATAGCTGAGTGAATTTGATCTTTTAAATTTAAAACCCACTTTCTAATGTTTCATTTCACCTTTTTGACCTCTTTGCTAATTTCCTTTCTGACTTTTTCCTTTGCATGGATGATGCTAAAGTTTTGGCAATCTTTAATTTTGACTTTTTCTTGGATGATATTGGTAATAGGGTTTGAGTAAATAGGTAGGAATAGTGACTTATTACATATGATAAACATAAAATTACATAAATAAATAAAATTATTACATCTCTCTTTTTGAAATAAAATTACAATCTGAAACAAAACATATACTTTTGAAATGAAAGTTAGAGCCCTGGAAACCATAGTTACAAGTTTGCAAATCCTTTTTGAATGAAAATGGGATATTATTTCTTTCGCTCTCATGACTTTGCTGGCCTTATGCAGTGAAATGGTGTTTTATTGTACCTTGAAAAAATGAAACCTAGAGACCTAATGAAAACCTTGAGTGAGCAGACTTCATGTAGATTTGACTGACATAAGACATGATGAAATGAGCTTTTAAAATGAATGTATGCTTAGTAAGAAATAGGAATGTGGGCCAAAAAATATTGATTTTTTGAGGGAGAGTGGGATTTTGACTTAGGCTACCATCAGCGAGTAAATTTTTTGCATGAGGACCTAGGTGGAATGATAAAAATTTCAACATGGAACACTAATATGCTATAAAAGAGGAGTTTTGATTACTGATGGCAGTATGCAAATACTAACTCTAACAGTTGGTAGAATATATTTTAAAAATAATTCTAGGCGAAGGTATTCTATTATGCTGACTTTGCAGAGGTTACCATGCTTTCGCCACTTATGGATATGGCCTGAAATATGAGTGGATTTGGTTTTCCAGAAGTGGGTCACCAGTTCTAACCCAGTCTCATTTCACTCTAGTATTTGCAAAAAAGTGAGGAACAAACGAGCTAGGGATTTAAACGTGTGATGGGAACCAACTTCCTCACTTACATACCATTTTGCAGCAGGGCTTGTGAGGGTGTGTTGAAATATCCTCAGATGAACTGAGTCGTCAATGATGATGTTGGATGAACACCAAAAATGATAGGTCATCACGTTAGCAGGATATTCTCCTTTCTTGTCTTCAAATTTTGGGATATCTAAAGGTAGCTTGATTAGCATAGGGGGCCAAGTTTGATTATGGATGATTTGATCATTGGTGAGATTAGTTAAATTTGGTAGATTCAAAGGAACAATAAATGGGTTTTTTTATGTTATTGGCCATAGTGGTATGACCTGGGAATGTAGCTTGAAAGAAGTTCCCTTGGGAAGTATTAGGGCTACTTGGGGGAGTAGAATGTGGACTCCCTACGGGGGTAGTAAAATGGGTTCCTTGATGGGGAGGTGTCCCCAAAAGGGTTTCTCCTATAAAGGATGACCCAATTACAGTGGCTAGATGGTATCTTCTATGCCTTGATGGCAAGAAACCAAGTAAACCTATTGGTTAAGGGGGGAGATTTAGGATGTGACGAGAGCGGCGAGTAACCCTTGAGTGCCCTATGGTGCCCTTTGTGTGTGAAAGTTACTTTATATGGTGAGAGAGGAAATTTTATCAAATAAAATGAAGCACATACATAAAAAAAAGAGTGAAAATAAAAGGTTAATTATCCTTTTAAATTTATGCTATGTGATCAATCAAACAAGAAAAAGGTTTTTTTTTGTTTTTTTTTGTATGACAAAAAATCATAAAATACCTATGTGTCCTTTCCACTCAAAAGTAATTTGTCCTTGTGAGGTTTCTTATAGAAGGGTATTCGGGCCACATCTTGAAAGTACTAGTGATGCTTCCTGTAGCCAAGAATCAACCAAGGTAATCAAGAGGCTTTAGTGCTTCCCACACCTCCACCTATAAGGAAATATGCCCTAAAAGTTTGGCCACTAAGATACCTTCATCCCCTAGTGGAATTTGATACTTGAGCTTCTTGGTATCCCTTCAACAATGTGGAGCATTATACAATTTGGGTAGCCTCGTATAGGACTGCACATACTGAGAACTAAGCCTCACCCCCTATGAATCGGGTTTCTGGCATGCCCAAGTATTCGTTTCCATGGGATGATGAATATTTTTAAGCACCCTATAAGACAAATTTTATGTTTCATAATGTAAACAACCATGGCAGCTTATGGGATGCCTACCATCGTGGTACTAACCTAAACTATAAATTCTTTTTATGACCCTTATGGGGAATTTAGTGTGTTCAAGTGTTATAGTTGTTTTTAAAGAGGCTTATTCACTTAGAGTGTCAAAATTTAAGATTCAAAGAAACTAAATATCAAGATTCCAAAAGGTGTATACCCTTCGTACAAAGTTTAAATGAGTTTAATGTGTGGAGTGGAAGTGTGTGCAAATGAACTTGTGAGCATACAAGAGTGTGAGGAAGTTATCCTACAACTCCCCTAATTATGCTATGTTATGATTGTTCCTTGCAAGAAAAGAAATCATGTTTGGATAATTTGCCACTTACTTCTTTCATAATTAAACTATGTGAGCATATAAGCAGATAGAAAAATGTGTGCTTTGAGAAATCTTTCATATGCAAACCCAGGATTGACACAAGGACGCAAGGGAAGCAAGGGCTACTCCCTTTCTTACTAACACCTGTTCCTAGTCCTGATAAAATTTGAAAATTTGAAAAGCTTTGGTTAGTCAAAAGGATGTGTGGATAATGGGCCAATTACTCTTCTCCTAATTAATCTATATGTGATGATTGAATTGAGCAAAACAAGATAGAAAAGATGTGTGGGTTAGGGCCTCTTAATTTCCCCTGGTTAAGCTAAGTGAGCTGTAATTTTTCTAAGTAAAAATAAGAAATTACCTTACTAATAATGGCTATAAAAGTAACTAAGTAGCCTATCTAAACTATGAAAAAATGCAGGAGTGCAGACTATTCATTAGGTGCTGCCAAAACACTCAAGAAAGAAAAATTACAATAATTTTTTGGTTGTTTTGTTTTTTCCAGGCTGGGAATAGGTTTGAGTGGGACTTGCAAAATTCCAGAGAGGTAATGGATGATAAGAAAAATGAAAATGAAGAGAGAGAGGTCCTGCAACACAACCGATTAAATCAAAGAAAGGCACAAAATATGGTCACCATTTTGTATTTGGTGTTTTTTTTTAGCAAGGGTCCCAAAACACCTATCCTTGTAGTTTGGTTGTCACCTACAAATAGTATACAAATAGCTGGACAATGTTAGTTCTTTTGTAAGAATCAAAAAAGTATGAACGAGGTGAGAACAATACATGAACAAGATTAAACAAAACTAAAACAAAGAACCTAAAACAATGCCTAAACACATCAACAAAAGACTTAGGAACATAAGGCTCTTTATCGATTGCTCGTAGAAGAGCTATAAATGAGATATCAAAAAACTTGAAGAGAAAATTCTTGAGAAATGGTGCTCAAGAGCTCTTAGCAAGGAAATTCTTTCTTCAATCTCCTATGTAAGCTCACTCTTTCTCAAAGAAGCTAAGAGAACTCTCAATGATGATGAAACTCTCTCAACAATGCAATGTAGGATTTCCTTGGGGCAATTTTTCCAGCATAACAATATTCAAACTTTTTCTTCTCAATAATGGAATGCAAGATTTCTTAGGAGCAATTTTGTCAGCATAACATTGCCTTGTTCTTGGTCTTCCAGTGGCTTGTTTATATATAATTTTAACTCCTCTTTCCTTCCCTTGGCACATTAATGAGAAAATGACTTGATAGGAGGTGTTATGAATAAATATATAGGAAATAATGTAAATGAAAATAATTAATAATGATTAGTTAAGTAGTAATTAGGTTTAAGAGTCATGTCTAAATAAGACATGATTCTCCATCAAGAGGCACCTGCATAGTATATAAGCAGGCCTCTCCTTCTAATTGTATCATCTTATTCACACATTTAATATATAATATTTGTATCCTCATGGATATCTTTATATCCCAAGTCTTCTGGAGTAAATAATTTGAAGAAGGAACTTTGTTCACTTCATTTGGTATCAAAGCTTCGTCTGATTTGGCGTTTGGCCATCAACCTGTCATCGTGATTCTAGTGTTTCGTTATTGGAGTTTCTCCAGGGATAACGTAAAATCCATTAACCTTTAAAATGTATATCTATATATATATAAAATATAAATATATTAGATGATATATAAGAGAACAAAGTATATATTTATAAAAAAAATAAAAATAAAAAAAAAAATTTAATTAAAAAAAAAAAATAATAATAATATTGAATCTAATAAAAAAATACTATTAAAACAAAAAAGCTATAAAAACAAAAGTTTATATGTAAAAAAATATTGAAAAGTAAATCATAAAATATATATCTAGCTGATAGAACATTGGTCAACACACATCAGACTTGCAAATATGAGTCCTCGTCTGCTCTTGTTTCCGCAACCACCATACAAAATATTATATAATATATAATATAATATATATAATATATATAGTATATATAATATATATATATATATATAACCCTCGAGACACCTTTCATCCCTGGAGTCCACCTTCACCCTCGGGCCAATGGAAACCCATTCCACATTATTATGCACAGGATTTCGCGCCACATTGCTTTCTAAACCATCCTCATCTACTGCCAATCAAAATCGTGTCCAAACCATAGCATCTTCCCTCCCCTTGCCACGATCCACTATTTGTTCCACCTCTAACAGTTCATTCTCCCGCTGGTTTTTGTTGACTGCCTTCACTCACACGTTGACCCCCATCCAACATCACTACATGATGACCCCTGTTCAACTACTGTCGATGACACTTGTGAATCGGTTCAGCCGTTTTCCATTTCATTAGCCAAAAAACAACTATAGCTCCATCCCACACTACGCCAAACCTGACACTCGACCACCACATCTTCTACCACATGCTGCAAATTTCACCCAAGGTCGCAATAGATCGACCCTACCAACAACCTGACTCGCTTGAAGACATCGCGAACAGGTAACCACAATAACTGTCGACTTCATTCCCCGGCATCCCTATTCGCCATTGCCCTGTCTGTTTCCGGTTGATCAGGCTTAATCACTGATTGGTCAAACGACGTGACCAACCATCCCATCTATTGATCTCACCCTCCCACTGAAGAAAAAAAAAATTAAAAAAATCGTGATTGACATTCCTTTTAGAAAAGGTTGATAATTATTTAAAAAAAAACTATTAAATATAAACTATTATCTCTCTCTCTCTCTCTCTCTCTCTCTCTATATATATATATATATATATATATATATATTATAAAAAAAGTCATATAAAACACAAATGAGGGTTTAACAAATATATATAGATAGATATATATAATTTATCATTTTAAAAAAAGGTAAAATAAAAATAAAGGGTATTTTAAATAAATAACGTGTTTTTTTTTAAGGTCCATACAATGTTAAAGGAATTGAAGAAAAAGAAAAAACAACATCACTATCTTTTCAATATGTCCTTTTTGTTTAGAAGGATACCCTGATTGTCAAGAATCATTCAGAAATCAAAACATTCTTTGCACAAAATGTTACAAAACTTTTTCCTTAGTCGAACTTCTAAGTGATACAAAAAAAAAATCATTAGCAAGAAATATGAAACAATTAGGCAACAACATACATAGTTTAATAAGGAAATGAAGAAAACGTAATCCACATTGCAAGTTGAATTCCCATCATCACTCCTACCAAACGATGTAATCCAGTGTACCAAGAAATTGTAGCTAGAAGATCAAGAGAATGGAAAAATATCCAAAAATTGGCAAAGAAAAAAGCATTACAACACGAACATAAAAATCTTGTGGATATGCATTACAAGGAAGTAATGGAAAAAGATGAATAAATCTCTCGCCTCAAGGACCACGTAGAAAAATTACTTGCACAAGTGAAAAAGACTAAGGTCACAAATAAAGAACTCAAGAAGCAATTATCAGAACAAGAAGAGGAAACCTTGCATTTAAAGAACCTTAAGAAAAATTTATTAGAAGAAATCAAAGATCTAAAAGATGAAAAAGTCAAAAGTCAAAACATTGAAAATAAGGTTGATGAAGTAGAAACCAAAGAAATTTTACGTCTGAGAAACCATAATCAATGTCTACTCACTCAATCATTTTATTTTATTAATAAATTTATTTAATAAGAAATTGTTATTATAATTACTTAAATTATATATATAAAAATTATTATTTATTTTAAGAGAAAATTATTAATTATAAAGAAAAATATATTACTATGAAATCTCAACTTTATTATTTATTATTAGTATTAATTTATCATCAGAAATAAATATTATATGATTAGAATTAAAATAAAATTGGAAAATTGAATATTATTTATTACGTAGCCGACCTTTAAACAAAGCAATCGACCTTCTTTTTTCTTTTTTTTCCCTTAATCAAAACAACTTACCTCATAACTATTTATATCTTGTAATTGAGCTCTTCTTCTATCAACATTCAATAAGAGTCCTGATGATGCATCCCTGTTGGGGTTTGAAACGTTGACAGCAAAATGGTTTTTACTGTGGGTTCTCCGGTCACAAAGTTAGATGATAAGAAAGCATTAAAAGACAAGTTAGAAAAATTTACTCAAGAAGAAGTATCGAAATATCCAGTCGTAACAGTCCAAGTTCAAGATAAGAGAACGAATACTAATCCAGTGAATATCATAATTGAAGAGGAATGTAAACTATCTGAAGAAAATACGCACTTAGATGTTGTAGATCAGATGATAAACACCCCAAGTGAAGGTTCTGTAACCAACTCAACAATGTCATCACCTAAAGTAAATAAAAAAAATTCCACACACTTAATAAGGGAATTTCAAACCAAAAAAGTCTTGTATCAACCTCCGAATCATGAGAGTAGACAACTCAACTATGCTACGTATTGGGACCATTCAATACATAAAGCACAAAATGATGTTCCAGAGAACAGTGATGTAACCTCAATCCAGTCCTATGATGACAAGTCATTACAAAATTCCTGTAATCATAATATTCCACAAAAGATTAATCTAGGGTGGTATGATCCCTTCTCAATGTGATAGTTTTGTTTGTCACCTAGAAGATCATATCAACTTGTATCGATGAAGATGATTGTTCTGAGACGAGAAGACATTCGAAACTGAAAAAGAGATCAAGCCTTTTTCATCGACAAGCTTTGAGGACAAAGCGTTTTGAGGGGGAAGGCAATGTTATGAACAAATATATAGGAAATAATGTAAATGATAATAATTAATAATGATTAGTTAACTAGTAATTAGGTTGAAGAGTCATGTCTAAATGAGACATGACTCTCTATGAAGAGGCAATTGCATAGTATATAAGCAGACCTCTTGTTCTCATTGTATCATCTTATTCGCACATTTAATATATAATATTTGTAACCTCGTGGATATCTTTATATTCCAAGTCTTCTGGAGTAAATAATCTAAAGAAGGAACTTTGTTTGCTTAAGGAGGACAACATGATCACCTTGGGGGTTGAATATCTCTAAGTTGACTCACAATGTGATTTACTTGGGTGGTACATGTTAGGGAATCCCAACTCAAATTGTGTGAAGTGGTCGCAGTCTATTGACTCAGACTTTGGTTGACCCACGCAACTATTGAAGAAAAAGTCAGGGGGTTGTTAATTTCTTCCTTTGGAGAGCCCACACGGATTTATTTTTTAGCTTGAACCTTGGAATTTTTTTTATTTTTTGGGCTTTTTGATGTCTTTAGTTGGAAGAGCTTCAATTGTACATGTTTTTGTCTAACTCAGGGTGTCATCTGACTTGTACAAATGTGTGTATGATTTTTCCATATTAATGATAACTCTAAGGTTTTCCTTAGCTGCAATGAATAACATAAGAGAGTATGCACATAACCTTTGAAATCAAAAAGTAAGATGGCACTATGAAACACCAATTTCAATGTGTAAAATCATAATTTCACAAGAGGGGAATAAAAAGTTATTCTCTAGAAGGAAAGTAATAGTACTATCCTAAGAGAGTCACACAAGAGAAATGAAAGGTTCGTTTGATATATAGTCAAGTATTTCACATACACACACCAATCATTCAAGCAAATAAAACACACATTCAACAAGATAAGCAACAAATCCAATGAAGAAGTTCAATTTCTTTAGTACATATGAACATAACATATACCGCAAACATCCAAATAATAGCCTTATAATATTCATGATACATAAATGAAAATGTGTTGGCATAACGAGATTTTGATTATTAAGTGAGAGATCCAAGTACATAGTTACAATGGTGGGAAACTAGCTCCAATAGTGGAACAATAAGTCACTTCTTGCTTCTCCAAAGAATGATCTTCTCTCCTATGCCAAGCTAGAGAAGCCAAGGCTAGCTCTCCAAAGCTTAAGCCTCCAATAGTCATTTGCTTGAGTTATGAGGGTGTATTTATAACAATTGAAATTACCTTGCATATCCTCATGAATTTTGAGCTTCCCTCATGAGTATTGGACTTCCAAGTGACTTTTTAACTTCTACAAGCCTCTTGGACTTTTCATAGTGAATCTTTACTCCACATGTGACTTTTCGTATTCCACATGTAACTCTTGGACTTACACACATTTAAATTTTTTCATTTTTTGAAAATACATAATTACCCTCCAAATCATTTGGCAAGACCCATTGACACATATTAAATTGTGATGACATTTGTACAAGCCATAACTTGGCAATGTTGACATGGAACTTCATGATATTGTGGTATTGCCAAGCTGCTCTTCTTTCTACTTTGACTTTGACTTCTTCATGATATATCTTTTCTTATTATTCTTTTCCACCCTTTAAAAGTGTCTCGGTGAATGTTGGAACCTTCCAGGTCATCTTCTTTTTCTTGATTCATGGTTCCTTTTGTGTTCTTCATAATGGTTCTTCCTTTGCTCCTTCTTCATAAGTACTTTCTTATAGCCTTTCCTAGAGGGCTTCTCGTTGATGACATGTCTTAAGCATTACCCTGTCATGTTTTGATGATGATACTTGTAGATGGAGACCACACATAATAAGCCAACATTAGTTCAAAAACCACCTATTCTACCTATTCTTACTCAACATGAAATGTTTTTAAGAGGAGGAGGTTGGGAATTGCGTAGTTGAGGGTTGTAAGAACTCAGGGATGCCTCACTATTTACTGGAACTTCACAATGCGTAGTACAAGAGGGATTGTCAGGTATCCCTGTGTATTGAGGGAGTCCAAGTGGAAAGGTACATAGCAGGTTGCATGATGAGATATAGTGAGGAGTGCCCAAGGGGAAGGAGATAGGGATTGCGTATTTGGGAATCACAGGGATTGAGGGAAGGTCTCATTATCCACTAAAACTACCTAATGCACAGTAGGGAACAAGCTGGGATAAAGGATTTCACATTGAGGGATCTTATTCAGGGGGAGGTGCATGACTAGTCACTGTAATTGCACAATGCGCAATGATTGAGAGACATGTTCAGTGAATTATGTAGTTGAGGACTTCGGCGATAAAAATATGTTCCTTTTCTCACTAGAACTACACAATTCATAGTAGGAGGCTCAACTTATGAAGACAATTTCACAATTGAGTGAGTCAAAGAGACAATTAAGCAATGTTTCTCACTAGAACTGCACAATGTGCAGTGATTGAGGGGGAGGCTTATGCAACTGTGTAGTTAGGAAAGTTAGTGACACAAAGAGGCATGAATTCCCATTACAACTATGCAATGTGAAATCTAGGCCAAGAGAGAATAAGAATTGCATAGTTGGGAAGGTTAATAGATGAATTGATGACTTAGATTTCAAGGTTTCTCAATGTGTTGATGGAGGGAGATTATTCTCTAGGAATACGCAATGCACAGTTTTAAGAGACTGGGGATGCTTCACTGTGTTCTGGGAATGTGCAATGCACAATTCTAGGAGGGACAAATATCGGTCAAATATTGAGCAAGTTGCAAGGATAGTGAAGGCTCCAAAATGGCTACATATGGGATTAGTGAGGTAAGAGAGCACCAAACATGAAATCAAATCCTGAAATGGTGGTCTCACACTTAGATAACATCAAAACATGCCACAAAATTCGAAATCAACATGCATACCTTGAAACTACACCAAAGTCACACTTATTTCTAAGTGTGATAATTGAAACGTCATTTTGTGACACTTATAATACAAGTAACAATGGGAGCGTCGACTACAACCAAACAATGTTCTAAGCTATGGGTAAGTCTCTAGCACATATTATTATCACATACAAGATTTTCTAATTAGAAGAATGCACCAGGTTGGCCTCTAATGGTACACTAAAATGTAACACATGGAAGAGGGAAAATAATCAAAAGCGACAACTGCGAAAATAATCAAACATGAAAATGACACTTGCAAAAGCTAAAGAAAGTGAAAGAGAGACATTAGTATATGATGAGACTGAAAAAATGCAACTTGTGAACGTGAAAGCAAGAAAAAAATGACAGTCACAAAAGTGAAAATGACATAAATGAAAACCAAAGTGCATAAAAGCGACATTTGAGAAAGCTTACTAGGGAGATGATATAATTGTTATTAATGGTTAGAGAACTTCCAACTTAGTGTTGTGTACTAATTGTCAACAAGGGATGCATAATATCTGTCTCCAGGAACTGCATAATCATTGTCCTCAGGTACTATATAATAACTATCTCTTGCAACTGTGTTTTCATCATCCAGAGAATTGTGCAGTCGTTGCCCTCAACAATTGCGCACTCACTGTCAGAAATCACTGCAAAGTGCTTGACTTTCTAGTGTACATCTTGACTTCTAGGCTTTTTTGAAAGAAGAGTGTTTACAAATTCCTCAAAGGTTGATCATCTGTAAGCAGGTGACTTTGACAGTAATAACCTCAGGAAACATCAACCAACCATCAAGCGACTATGAACAATCAAGGAACAACAAATCATAGGATCACAAGTAGGCTCCAAAATTCAAGTGTGGGGAAAATTTTGGAGGGTGTTTTTTGCAGTGAAAACTGGGTGCTGCACTGAATTAGCAAATTTTTACCCAAACAAAAATGTCATTTTGATGCATCAAAATTCTCCCATAAGGTTTTAGACTTGGATATGAAAAACTAGGTCTCATTAGTAAGAAATGGTCCTGTAAGTTGATTCCTCCACTTTTTCCACTCTAAAAGCATTGATATGGATTAAAAATAATATAATGATCCATCCTAGATGAAACCTCTCTATTTTAGGAGGCATTTGGTCCCCAAAAGCTTCTACTAAATGATATGAGGAAAATTTTCCTCCACCTTCTCTCGGTTGTACCATTGAACTTTGCCTAGAAGTTGTCCTTTCAACCCAATCTCCTAAAAGTCATGTTGCCCCTATATTGTAGTTTTGGACATCTTTTACACAATTATATATTTTGTTAACTTTTCTTAAGCATATGGTCCCAAATCCTCCACAAAAGGTAGGACATGTTCCTCTTCCTCATCCAACAGGAAAGGTTTATAAAGATTTAGATTTTCGACATTCAAAACTGAGTAAATTCCCATGTATTGGGATATACTGAGTCTATAGGAATTATCTCCAACCTTTTATAATATACCAAAGGGACAGTATTTTTGAGCCTTGGTTTTCTTATCAAGACCCTCTAGTGTTTCCTTGTTCAAGTGTAACCATACTCTGTCTCCCACCTTGAATGATGTTTCTATTCTGTGTTGATCATGCCTAGCCTTATATTTTTCTTGTTACTTCTCACGAGGGATTCACTCAATGAAAATTTGACATATCACATGTGTCCATGGCATATTAAACGATATCGTTAATTTGACTATATAGTGGAAAATACTTCTAAAAACCACATTATTTAACCCTTACCCATATGAACCCAATACACCTTCCCAATTTAAAAAACCCTTACTTTCACTAGATATTGTAGGTATCATTTTTCATTAACATTTTTTATACCACTTTATAGTTTTTCATTAAATTTTAGCTTCATTTTGTATATCTTCCAATATAAAAACCCTTTACCCCCTATTCTACGTTTAATATATTGTCATTTTTTCCTCAATATATATCCCCCAATATGAATGCACGTGGTATAGTAGTTCTCTCCCAATGAAGCCCCTGTGTCACTTTTGTTGTGTATCATATACCTATATACGAATCATCCTAATATTCTCAAAAAAAAAAAAATAGCCTTCAAGGCATCACCTATAAGATCCTCCCTTTCCTCCATGTCGCCAATATGCAATATCCAATGGTGAATGTGGAAAATATCCAAAACCAATTTGAAATGGGGACTTACCAATAGAAGTATGGATTGCTTTATTATACGAGTGATGCATATACACCATATTTTCATCTTAGGTCTTCTAATGGTTTTGATTATATCCCCTCAAAAGCGGCACCAAAGTCATGTTAACTACTTCTGTTTTCCCATATATCTGAGGATGGAATGTTGTAGACCTCTTCAACTTCATGTCCATATTTTCCCATAATGTTGTCCAAAATTCACTTAGAAATATCATTTCCCTACCTAAAATGGTGCTCCCTGGTATCCTAAAGTGCACCCAGACCTATGCAAAGAACAAGTTTTTTGCTTCTTGCCCATCAATTGTCTTCTTATAAGGCATAAAAATAAACATCTTGTTGAACCTGTCGTATACAAGGTGTTGGATACCTATACCAATAGGTTTCATATTTCATGATTGGATATCAAAGGTCCAAATATGTTCAGCTTTGACAAATGCAATGATCTCATATTTCCCTAAAAAGGCAATGTCTGTATCAGTTTTTGATAAGAACTCAATTTTGATGGGTGGTCCAACAGTCTAATCTGGATCATGCCATGTCTTAAATTTCCATGTTGTAGAATAGAGAATGATATCTGTCCAAACTGTTTAATCTTGGCAGATCAGTAGCTAGGTAGAGAAGCTTAAGGTTCCCAACTGCTAAATCTGGGACCTTGGAAGGAATAAGGGTTGCATTAGATAGTGAATGAAAGCAAAAAGCCAATGAAAAGAAAAGGCATTCAAAGGGTTTTGCAAGTCCAAGTGCACCCTCCAAGAAGGAACAAAAATGCTAGGAAAGTTAGTTGGGTAGGTAGCTGGGGTTGCAGAAAAGTTGTCTCTTTCAAGACTAAGCTTGCTGGAACATCTACAAGAAAGGCAACACACTGGTGCATGACTAATTCCCCTGTTTTCATGTGTATATTATTCCTTACTAACACCCCATCACCCTCTGATTTATGCAGCAAGCTCAAAGATTGTCATGATATTTATGGCCTTCAAAAAGCCACATTTTTTGTGTAAAAACCTTTCATTTTCATCTACTCCTGATTACAAGTTACTTTCAAAGAAATCTTTGTTGAAACATCCCTCACTCATGTGTTTCCTCCATATTAACAGCTAACTCTACTATCTAGCTCCCAATACCCCTCTATCCCTATTATTATAAACACCATGGTGTATAAACCCCACAATGCTTAAATATCCCCTCCCTGGCACTATAGCCATACCATTCTCTCCCTGGGACTTGAATTGACACCTGGTCAAGGTCAAGAAACCAAGACTCACATTTTGCTCCACCTCAGACCACTTTCCATACCCAAAATGCCATTTTGCCTTGAAAAACCCTCAAAAACCCTCAAAACCTTGAAAAACCTTTGAAAAACCCAAAAAATCACCAAAGGGGCGGAATACAGTGAAAAATTACCCCCCCCCGCGCTTTATCCTAAGGTCGGGGGTCATTTGCCCTTTATATTCTATAAAACCCGTTTTGCCCCTTCTTTATATAGTTTGCACCTTATAAATGATTTTTGCCCAAAACATAAAAACCCGCAAGAAACCATTAAACCTAAAGTTCCCGGCGCATTATTAAACTGAATATTTTAATCGCCGGGCGGGCCCCTTCCAAACTTGCACGACCAGTCGGAGGACCCGCCAGCCGTCTGATCTCCGCCGATCGAGATCCAAGGGTGGGCGGTCATTTTCATGACCCAATATGCCGACCGATAACGTCCGGGGAGAGTGGTTTTCGGCCCGTACAGGGACGCGTGGCGGGCGCGGAGGCTGTTCGGAGCCCCTTCCCCGATACCACCTTGGCTCCAAAAGCGGTGCGGGGAACCCGCTTACCACCATTTCACTTACTGCCTTCCACCACCACATCACCCTGACGTCACCTCACGTCCGCCCGCTCCCGCGCCCTGTCAACCTCCACGCTGTCTTGCCACCGCATCATCCTGCCACCATGTCCCGCCACCCTGGCTAGCACGTCAGCGCCACGTCATCATTGTACGGCGGGCCCACCATGACGTCATCAGCGGAAAAGCGCCAATCGCGTTATTTTACAAAAATTAACGTTATAACCGGCCCAATAAGCTGTTTTGTGTCATTTTCATTTGATTAAGAAAGAGAGCCGTTAAACGACCAGCTGCTGCGAAATTTGACCCCGACAGCCAATTCGAAGAATCCGACCATTGAAAAGTTCAAAACCCACGGTGCCAAGCATCCACAGCTCAGCTCGCAAGTGCCCAAGACGGTTTATCCAGGTATTTAGCCAGTTCCCCCCATTTCGCCCATGCTTTCTAAATTCTCTGTTAATCTACCAATTAACACCGTTAAGACCTTAAAATTCTACTACTGCCTATCACACTAAGCCTGTCTAGCAACCTACAGCACCCTGAAACCACAATTCAGCAAGACAGTGCTCGTTTCGCGGGCTAAAACCCCGAAATCCTTCCCGAGCTACTCGGCATTGTTCCCTTCTGCCGAGTACAATCCAGTTGATGTTCCAAACAGACAAACCTGAGGAAACCCTGTAAATACTCTCAGTAACCATTCACATCCTGTGAATTTCACAGAAAAAACATACAATCCAGCTTGCTAATTCCCTCTGCAAAGGAAGAACTCACTGTATGAGCAGTTGAGTTGAAGCCAGAAACACTTGATTGCGTAATTGCCTATTCTTCCACAAACTAGCTCCTACCATGGCGTCTCCCGCAACTTCATCCATCAGTGTGGACTCACAAAGTCAGACGAACAAGCAGCTGGAAGCCCAGACACTAGTAGATAAAGACAATCTCATTGGAGACTTTGAAGGAGGCAAGGACTTTTTGTAGACCTTCAGTAGGTTAAGGGAAGACCACAAGAATGGACATGGCACCCATGGAGTCTGGGAGTCAAACCTGCCCTACTACTGTCTCCCAGCTGTGAATGTTTTCCCTGAAATCATTCACCTCTGTGCTGATCATTATGATGCAGAGCACAGAGCCATCAGCACCTCATCAGGGAGGATCCTTTTTCAAATCAATGCTGAAACCATCAACACAATGCTACATTTTGATCAGACAGAATTGCTGATCCCTTTCTCCATGAACCAATTGATGGATGCTGGTGACAATCTGACCCAGGAAGAACTACAGAGAATCAG
>APFE030976263.1:0-13011 GCA_000404065.3 Pinus taeda
AATTAGATTAATTTTTCTAAGACAAATTTCTATTTTTGTAATTGGGTGTTGGGAAATATTTTTGAATGTAAACTTAGATAGAGTCCATGGAGGGAGTCCTGACTTCATTTTTGGAGAGATGGAAGGCACTAACATTAGGGAAAGTAGAGATTAAATTTCCAATGGAATATGGGGCCCACATGAAGTATACAATTGGGGAAGAAGGAATTCGAATTCCTTGAGGAAAACTAAATTTGTGGAGGGACCCACAAGGAATGCATGGCCAAAAATTATAAAAATAAATAATGAGGGATAAATAGGGGTCTTTTGTTTATTTGAAAATCGAAATTTCCTTAGTTGTTTAGCTAAGCCAACATTGTGATGGCTAGCACAAGAGCTTCCCAAGGAGACAAGCTCAACCTTTCTTTGGTGGAATTTGAGTGCTACTCTAGGAAGGATTTCCTTCAACAATGAGATTGGAGGAAGCATTAGTTTTAGGTCATACACATTTCTGGAGCATTAGACACAACCAGGAGCCATGACTACGCTGTTATTGGAGGGTGATTTGTTCGGGCAACATTATCCAGGGGATTTTGGAGTTGGGTAGCTTTCAAATTGTTTGGAGGGCAATTTGAGGAGGATTTCTAGAGTTGGTAGTGTAGATATTGACAAGATTAGTCATAACAACAAAATTCGTATTTGGAGGAGAGGCAAGCTGTGAGGAGTCGATTTTTGAAAGTTTGACCCAAGGGAAACCCTTTCTGGGTTTTTCTGGGTTTTGAGCAGTTGCCACAATTTTGAATTTATGAAATCTTCTAGGCCATTTTGAGGGGCCAAATCAAGGGGCCAATTCAACTAGCAGCATAGAAAAACTTGGGCAATCCCCAAGGGGTCGAATTTAGCAGGTCAAAATGAGGGAAAACCCTATGTGGGTTTCTTTAGGTTTTTGTAGAGAACATACCCAATGCTGCAGAAATTTCTTGGTTGTTTTGAGGGGGTAGCTGAGCACTTTTTATTGATCACCTGAGGCTTGTAGATTGCCTTATGTAAGCCCAGGTGCACCTCATCCAACTTTTATTGTACTCTAGTTTACTTTTAATGAAAAATGAGTCAATTTGGGTATTGATGAAAAATATATGTTCATATGTTCCTTAGTGAAATAAAATTTTATTATTAATGTTATTACTTTCCTTTGTTATCACTGAAAATTTTCCATTAGGAATATTACAACCATCTTGTAAGTTTGATATTGTACAGGAAACCCGCCTGGATCCCAATGCCAATATGGGCCTCTATTACCCTCTATGTCTCGGAGCTCCCACCAAGCTTTGATCCGGACTACGTCCATATCCATGAGTCCAACACCCTCAATGGTGTACCAACTCAAAATATCTCGTCATCTAACCCCAAGAGAGGGACTGAATGCATGAACTCCAGCACATAGAACAACCCCATCATGCAGATGTTGCACCCTGTGCGATTGAGGCCATACCATCTCACTATCATGGTCAACAAATGAAATCAGACTAGGCATCTTTATCTCTCTATATCTAATGGGCAAAGGTAACCTAATAGTTCTTCAAGCCCCATCTATCTATGCCCTAGGAGAGCTAATCACACTCTCCAATGTGCACTCTAGTTGCACTGCTCGTGTACTTAGCATAAACGACTGTCATGCCCTACAACTCCTCATTACGCTATAGAATGGCTTCTCGTACTGTCGTCGCCTTCTTTATGAATGCTAGAAGGCTAGCCCAATAGTAATGAAACTATGGAGGGAATTTATCCCCTGTAAACTTGGTCACTGCATTGGACCCCTCCTTCTCTTCTAGTACCTCCTCAATGACAAGTATTCCTCTAGGCACCTCATCAACTGGTTGTGGGAGGTCATCATCTCGAAACTAGGTCATAGCACAGAGTACCTCATCAACTATTAGCATCTCTTCAATAAATCGCACTCTCAATGTATGCTCTAGTCCATCAACCAAGGTGTAAACTAGCGCTACCAAAGGGGCCTCCAACAATGCTGACTCCAGTGCCACACAGGGTATATCGACATGCCCCTCACTATCCTGCATGTCCTCCTGCTTAACCTGCTCCTCAACCTTCTGACATCTAAAGCAAGGTCTCTGCTAGTAGAAATTCCTCCTAGTCTCATCCTCTACCTGTCCTCATCCTATCCACTCCCTTTGAGGGGGTATAGTGTCCTTCTTGTCAAATCTCTCCATGAGCCTCCGCATGAAATTTGTGTAGGATGTGGCATGTACATGACTCAAAGGGATTAAGCCTCGATACCACCACTCCATAACCTCTCCATCCAAGTACAAAGTGGCATGTCTAATAACATGTGCCTCCCTGATCAGTTTTAGCCAGAAATGTGTCCAATTATTGTACCCATTTCCTCATAGAACTTCTAGCTGAACCATCAGAGTGGGTGAGGGTAATTTTTCCCTCAATGATACTCACTCTCCCTTGAGCAATGGGTTTTTCTATAGTTCACCCATCACAAAGCATACATGATCATACTGACTACTCCACAACTGGCCAAGATCATGCTCTAATACCATTGTAATATTTCTAATAGAATTTTTTCAATGATAACAAAGACACGCAAAGATAAAAAAACAAAAATTTTCAGAAATGCATAGACATGAACTAGGAATTTCTACAAATCCCCAAATGGCCAATTTTTATTAGTAATATATGTTGTGGTACAATGAGTTGGGGAAAGTGCACCTGGGCTTGCACAAGGAAATCTAGAAGCATTAGGTAATAATTACAAGAAATCCCAATGACTTCAATAACTAGCCCCTTCACTAACCTGCATGTTCTTGGCCTTCATCAAAGTCCAATCATAACCCAATTCTTCCATTCATTCCAATACCTTGTTCAGGAAAGCTTCTCTCACATTATGGCTAGATTCACATGTCATGATCTGAGGTTCATCTGCCATCTCTGCTATCTCCCTTCTTTGCGATCTTTTGTAGACCATAAAATGTGAATCTGAATCACCTTTTAGATTCCTTCCATGAGCGTGGTTCGACTGAATCAAGCTCAGATACCAACTGTCATGATAGTGCAGTGGGGTCAGCTCCTCGTCACGATTTTCTGAATCAAGTTCTCATACCAACTGTCACACCCCTACACTGGCGGTACTATTCCAGCCACGTTATAGTAGGTGCGACACAACCGACCCTTTTCTTTTTATCAATACTAATGATCGTGGACTACGCCTACTTTCTATAGTTAATTTATCTTTCAACAGCTAAGCATATCTTTTATTAACACAGCGGAAACCTTCCTTAAACATTCATAACCATTAATCTTATTAACATCATTACCATTCAAGTGCAGAACATATTATCATGGGAGGGGCAACTCCCTCCAATTATGTCTACTCGTATCAATAATGTTAATATTCAGAATTACAATCTCTCGATAAACCCCAAAATTTACACTTACAATATTTCCATAATCGGCATCTCGTTCAACTTAGCTCGTCAGGTAGGGTGTGTCCACCTGGTCACCCGAATGACCTGTCGACCAGCTCATCGTTTGCCAGCATGTTCACCTGAATGCGTTCAACTGTTCACCACCCAGCGTTCACACGTCTCGTTAACCTGTCATCTTCGCATGCCCTTGGGGAACTTCCATGTTTCCCACAAATGCTCGTTGAAACGGGTTCCCTCACATGCCCTATCGCTTCACCCATCGCACGTTCAACCCAAATTGTAAGGCCTTCAGAGATGTGCGACAGTTGGGCACCGGGCGACCAAGGGCGCACACGACGGGCGCGTGTTGGAGGTGCGACGGGCAATCGTGCACGACCGAACGACGGAGCGACCGACCGGTTGTGTGATGGAATGACGGAGGTTATGCGACGTTATGTGACGACACTTGGTGAACGACTAAGTGTGGGCATTGGCTTATACCCATGTGTGGAGTGCTTTGCGATGGGGTTGGCCGACCAACGATGGCGATGATGCCGAATTTACAAAGGTGTTTGAACGGGTGTGTGTATGGTTGTGTGGGTGGTCAGCTGGGCAGCCCACCCACATACGATGGAGCCTATATATGCTTGTGGTTGGAGCATTCGAACTCATTCAACTTCGCTCATTCGATCATAGGATCTTCGCTCAAGGTTGAGAGCTAACTTGTGCGCAATTTAGAGGAGAGCTTAGGCACATAGCTCATGCGCTCTCCTTGGTGAGTCGCACTTGGTGGAAATGCTCTTGGTGGAAGGTGAAGACGGCTGGAAAGACGTGCCCGGGGTGATCGTGCGGAGGTGATTTTTGTGCTGAGATTTGGCGAGGGTGTCTTGGTGGCTCGGGCGAGCACCTTCCCATCGTGCAAGGGTGCATGAAGATTGTATTAATTGTAAAATTGGCTATGGGACTTGGTCTTGCCAAGGCATACTTGTGTATTGTAAACTGAAATTCTTAATATATTGTTGGGCGGACTCATTGTTCAGGGAGTTGCCCCTCCCCTTTATACTGTGCAATTCTTTTGTTGTTTATAATTGCTCTTGATAAGAAATAAAGTATGGGTGTTCATTGGTATAAAGGATAACTAATTATACTTGGTTGAGAATCACAAACTAAGTAGGAGTAAGTGTATTGTTAAAAAGAAAGTGTTCAGTGGTGCCACACCTCGCAGGCATAGTTGAAAGACTTCTGTAGGCTTGGGGGCGTGACACAAATGCCTTCGTTCACCATTGAACGACCTACTGGGCACGAGCTCATGATTCTTTCAGCTCGTTGCCTGAACAACCACCCGTACCAACACTTGCCTTCACACTTCACACACCGGTCAGGAAGCCAACCCACCGTTCACCCAGATGCCCTGTCACACCCGTTCAACAGGAAACCCTACCGTACCGTCCCCTCGACTCATCATTCAATTGGACCCCCTACTGCGCCCTCGCTCGAGGTTCAACTGGCCTTCATTCCACCAAACTCGTTCGTTCAACAAAACTCGTGTGCGGCCGCCCGTGCTATTCGACCTACGCCTTGTCTTACCGAGCCATGCCTTCTACCTGCACTATATTCACACTTCACCATTCGGGTGTGGGTGCTTCGGCCCTCATCCGCATGCACCAATCCTTCATTTCAACCTTCAATCCTCGCATTCTTTCTGTCCACAAGTGGATGCTTCAATGCTTGTTCCTTGGATGATGGAATGACTCTCTATGCCATGCTACTTATATACCCACCCTTCGGCCATTTCTTTCACTTATCCACGGGTAGGCCCGTTGGCTTCGACACCCCTAGCCAGACCGCCTTCTCTATAAACCAACTGCTCGTGACACTTAGTCACATTTTTCATTTCGACCCTGGGGTTTTTTTCTTTCGCTGTGCTCTTTCGTATTTACACTCCAAGTCTATAGAGTAGATATGTGTTAAGTAGTATAATATAATATAAACATTTTAATTGTGCAAAAATAAAATAAAAATCCAAATATAGTTTAATATATAGAAAGATAACTCAACTTATTATAGAAATTTTAAATTTTTCAAAATAAACTAAAAATAAAAATAAAAATAATTTTATAAAAAAATATAAAAACTTTGATATTGACTTATAATATTGACAACCACTGTATTGTGTTGATTTGTAAAATATAACTTAAATTTATTTAAAAGACGATTATAAATTCTTACCAGATAAACTCACTTCTAACTCACCTTAAACCATCTCAATTTGGCTAGTGTGCGATGGAATTTTCTATCACCAGCCAGAGAATCCCATCGCCCCTGCACCAGATTCTCTCCAACAATAAACAATCTCCTTCTCTACTGAGTGAAAATATCTCTCCAAAATAACAACCAATCCCTGCACTTGTATAGAACCTGTAAAAGCATTTTGAAATCCATTCGCATCCAAGCTGAAACTAACTCTGAAGTAGAGCTCCTCTGAGAACCCAGCTAATCTCTGCATTTGTTATTTGGGCTATTATTGCATTTGACTATGATGTTAGTGTTTTATTAGTTTCAAATTTTTTGATGGTGTAACTCACCAATAATATTAGGCTCTAGACGCACTAGTTTTCATGATCCGGTTTTTATTGGTATTAATTCTATCATATTTGCATATGGAGTTAGGGTTTTTATTTTTTTCATAAATAACAACGGAGAATAAATTTTTTGGTTAGGTAAATATTGATTAATGTTAAAATATAAACATATAAAAATGTTTCATAAATATTACAGGATTGGAATGGTTTAAAACATATAAACATGTAAAAATGTTTGATAAATATTAGTAGTATTTAATTTATTTATATTCAATGATTAAATTGTGAATTTTAATATTATTAGCTTGATAAGCATATGATTAATAATTTAAATTTATACTTATATGTTTTTATAAGTTTAAATCTATTTTGATTACAAATTTATTAAGCAAGAAAATTAAATTTAATCCCTCTATGAACTTAAAGATTGATATATTAATTTAATTACTCTATTCAATTGCTGCCACATCCATTATTTCAAGTTTGCTAATAAATTGCTATCCAGAAATATTAAAGTAATAATGATAAAAGAATAGTCTGCCAAATTACAGATTATAAGGGATGTTCTTGCTAATTTTATATTAGAACAAGAATATAAAAATTTAAGATTGGAAAATAAATATGAGTTTGGAAAAACTCTTAATCCAATACTCTTATTCATGACAACATCATCTATTCAAGAACTTGAAGTAACAATAACACAGCCCACACACTCCATTATTAAAAAGGAAACACATTTTTCAATAGAAATTAGAAGCCATTCAAATTACAAAATTTTAAGAATTTTTTCTATACTTGAAAAAATTATATCAAACAATTAATTAGTTTTCTAAATATCTATAATGATATTCAGAGAATCATTAAGATGGGATGAAAATGACTTGAATACTTTGTTAAAAAAAACAACACTTTTAAAAAAATCTACAAAAATCAATAAAACTTGACTACCTTAAAAAAAACTAACGAATTAAAACAGTGAATATTATAAACCATTTAAACTATTTAGAAAATTCAATAAACAATAAAATAAAAACTGGCTTTTTTATACACTTCAAATTGTAGTATATATAAAAAAAATTAATATACTAATAAACATATAAAACCATTACAAAAAACAAAAGACTTAAAAATTAAAAAAGTTAAATTGTGAATTCTTTTTGATAAATTCCTTATTTGCATATTTTTAACTCATTTTATATGATCTTTTTATAACCAAATAAATAAATTTAAAAAACTTACCTTTTTTACGCACTGAAAATGAAAATTTCTTAATATTATATCCGCATAAAAAATCATAACACCATAAATATATGAAATTTAAATAATTTAAGAGAAGTCAAACTACTACAAATATATAAAATTAAAATAATTTTATAATAACTTTTGATTGAACGGACAAACACTTCAACCGATATAAGTCTGGTGGGATAACTCACTCCATTCAAATCTCTACGACTGTTGCATGTTTGATCAAGGTAGAACCTTCCTCGTAAACACCGTTCACTTCAGTCCACTGCGCCACTGACGGGTTGAACAAATACGAGACCCATGTGTGAGTGGCGGTTCCGCTTACAAAAATATAGTGGCGCCATTGTGTAGCACATGGAAAATCGATAAAATGTTGGGGCAGAAAAGCTACAGGTGTCCAAACACTTTTCGCACCATCATATTTTATTACTTCCTCTTTCGTGAATCTATATAATTCTCCACTAAAAGAAACAACACCACAACTTCTTGAGATATCTCTAGTCAATCTCTCACTATCTTCACACCTTCTCCACCTTCGCGTAGTCGGATCAAAAACCTCGGCATCTCTGTTGAACTGGCCTCCGCCTAACACCATGAATTTACCTTGCATGAAAACACCGTGGCATCCGTGGCCCTGCTGTTGGTTCATAGGAGGCAGAATATCCCACTTGTCTTCGGCCACGTTATAAACTTCTGCAGACGCCAGGGGAGTGCCATGGTCATCGATACCACCGGCCACGTAGACAAGTCCATTTTCACAAGAGACAGAGCACCCAAAGGAATATCTAGCTGTAGGCATCTCAGCTCCCCGGGTCCATGTGGTAGATACAAAGTCATAAACGTATACCCTCTTCCTATAGTGGTAGAATCCGCCAATAAGAAGCAGTTTCCCATTCACACCAGCGCACCGACACAGTGGTGTTATTCCGACAAAATCTAGATCGTGGATGGGAGGTAGCATCTCAGAAGTCCCCATCACAGGGTCGTACACCTTTACTGCACAGAGAATGTCGACCCTCTTATGCATTTGAATGAAGCAAAGGAGATGCTCGCTCGCCCCACATATCTTTCTGTCAACATAGAAACTAGGGCTACTCAGCATAACCTTCCAACTTGTGCACACATCTTTCAGATTATTGTGTGATGAGTAAGGCACTCTCAACAAAGAACGTAGAAGGAGGTCGTCTGGAATAACGTCCATCGCAACACTTCAAACAAAAAACAGACACCTATATCGTGATCAAGTTTATTACTGACTGATAATGCTCCGAGAGTGAAACTGAAAAGATGAAAATGAAGTTAAATATATGAGCAGAATGGGGCATCACCAGTTATCCACCCAAGTTATCCACCCCTGTAGACTCAATCTGTCCACCCTTTGAAGAAGAGAAGTGAAGCGATCAAATGTTGTTTATTTATTCATACTATGAGCATGTATTAATTTCATTCCTATATTAATATAATCACTTTGAAATTTATATATATTTTTATTTTTATTTCTAGTTTTAGTGTTGGTCGGTGCCATATAATTTTAGTTAAAATAATAGTTTTATTATTATTAATATTGTCTAGAAATTTTTGGCAAAATGACATAAAAATTCTTTTGTGGATAGGACAAAAGAACTTTTATGTGATTTTGCAATTTCTAGACAATGTTATGGATCACAAAAAGTCTAAATTCCTTAATTATTAATATTAATATAACAAAATTTAAATCTAAATCTAAATACTTTATTTTTATTTTTAAGTCTAGTGGTTTTTATTTTTTATTGCTCAATGGTGTTTTTTAAGATTACTCTTTAGGGAATACATTGTATATATATATAATATATATCATATATATATATTAGTTTTTTATAGATAAAATAAAAAAAACTATATATGAAAATGTAGAAAAATAGATTTTGAATCTATATAAATGTAAAGAAATACACACACTCTATATATGTATGTATATGTTTAGTTATTATGTGGACAAATGTTTTATGTAACATGTGTAATCACTTTAACACCACAAGTATCCTATAAGAAAGACATTTCATAAGCAAGAAACTTTAGAGTAGTCATCTTAGGCAACACTATGGAAATTATTGAGAGCCTTCTATTCATCCTTGTGAGCTAAGCATTGGGGGAGATGGTGTGAATTGTTATCAAAATTTGCAATACCCCTAGCTTAAACCCTAAATGGTCTAGTAAATATATATGATATTTAGGCTATTTAACATCTATATGTTAATTAGATTCTTAAGCACAATTTCAATGACACTTGGGTTTCTTTATGTGCATAAACTTGTTAGGTCAATGGGCTATTGTATTAATGTGCTTTAATGCTAGGGTCATTGTGAAGTCAAGGTAGGGAGTTTGTGTCTTAAGACACAAGTTAGTCTCCAAGATGTAACATGTAAGGCACACATCTAATAATAGATTATCATGACTACAAATTAGGGAATGAAAATGACTATGAAGTACCACTAATCCACAAAAATAAAATGTTGTGGGGGAACGTAGACATGGTTCCTACTAAAAAATGATATAATATTCTTAAAATAAATTTTATGGATAACAAATATTATAACCCAAAACTATAAATAAAGGGTAAAATGAGAGGAATGGAACACATTCAATTTCTCTTACTATTAGAAATTTATAGGCTATGGGTATGAAACTATGCATTAAGTTGTTAAGATACTAATAGCACTATGAGTGGCATTTCCCCAATAGAATAAATTGGGAATATTTTAAGTGGTGTCAAAGCTTGACAAATCTCATATAGAGGATGGTGTATGGAAGGTGGTGGACCTTAGATGGGAGGTAGCATCTTAGAGGTGCCATTCTTGGTGTTGTACACCTTTAATGCCACCATAATGTTGACCCTCTTATGCATTTGAATGAAGCAAACTAGATGCTAGCTAGCCCCACATATAAACATTAGTGTTACTTATCCTATCTTGCCAACTTGTGCACACAACTTTTAGCTTATGGTGTGATGAGTAAGGCACTCTAGCAAGCAATATCCAAGGAGGTCATATGGAACAACCTCCATGGTAACACTTCAAACAAAAGACTCCTATTTAGTGTTCAAGTTTATTACAAACACATAATGCTCCAAACTTGAAAGTGAAGTTAAATATATGAGAAAATAGGAGCACCACCCATGCTGAAGAGAACTAAAGCTATAAAATGTTCTTCATTCCTGCCTAAAAGAAATGAAGCTAATCTAGTCCAAGAGAAATGAAGTTATCGAGCCTTGCCCAAGGGAACTAAAGTGATCAAATATTCTTTTTTCATACCATGAGCATCTATTAATTTCATTCATATATTATTATAATCCAGGTGAAATTTATATATTTTTAATTCTTAATTTTTTCAAATCTAGTTAAATAGGGTGGTTCTTATTTTTTTTTATTGTTGAGTAGTGCTTTTTCAAGATTACATTTTTGGATAACCTTATCATTTTTTTGATATTTAAATAATTTTTATAAAAAAAATTAAAACCTATATATGAAAATGTAAAAAGAGTTAAGAATTTGAACTACTTACGTAGAAACTTTATATATAATATATATATATAATATATATATATATTATATATATAACGTTAATATGTGGACAAATGTTTTATGCAAGATGTGTAATCACTTTAGGAATCTCAAACAATAACATGTCTCCATTGTACTACATGCTACATAATTTTTTATTTCATTTCATTTTATTTTATTTATTTATTTGTTTATTTATTTATTTTGTACCCTTGGTCATTGGGTAGCTGGGGATCACATCCCCTTGCCCTATGTACTGACCTCACCCTAAGGGCTTTCGAGAATCGACCCTGTGACCTCCCGTATGGGGAGGCATTGATTTGACTAGATGAGCTAACCCTTGGGGCTACATGCTACATAAATTATTTAAATTACTTTTAAAATATATTTATAATTTGTTTATCTATATTAAATAGGAATAATTAGTGAAATGAATTGTTTTTCTTTGGAGTATATTAAATGTAGACATTTCTTATGCCCAATTAACTAAATAATTTGACACAGGTATATTTATAATAAATATTTGGTGGGATGTGGCATTACATGTTCAATCAACCCCCTATTTACAAAAGGAATGGATGGGATCACAAAATACATGGATCGTCGCATCTTTTTGGTTTTGAGAGAAAATATTTGACAATTCATGCAATGCATAATTATATCATGGATAGAGTGATGGAAAGTTTTGAGAGAAAATATTTGACCATTCATGCAATGCATAATTATATCATGGATAGAGTGATGGAAAAACACAGCAAATATCCTATAAGAAAGACATTTCATAAGTGAGAAACTTTATTCTAGTCATCTTACCCAACACTATGGAAATTATATTGAACCTTGTATTCATTCTTGGGAGATAAGGATTGGGTGAGATGGTGTGAATTGTGATTAAAAGATGTAATACCTCTAGCTCAACCCCTAAATGGTCTAGCAAATATAAATATGATATTTAAGCTAGTGAACATCTATATCTTAATTAGATTTGTAAGCACAATTTTATTGGAGTTTGGGTGTCTTTATGTGTATAAATTTGTTAGGTCAATGGGCTATTGTACTAATGTGCTTTAATTCTAGGTTGATTGTGCAGTTAAGCTAGGGAGTTTGTCTACTAGTCTCCAAGATGTAACATGTAAAGCACACATGTAATAATAGATTATCATGACCAAAAATTAGGGAATTAAAAAGACTATGGGGTGCTAAGAATCCACAAAAAATAAAATTTAGTGGTGGTACCTAGACATGGTTCTTAAGAAAAAGTGATATAATCTTATTAAAATAAATGTTATTTATAAGAAATATTACAACCCAAAAATAAAATAAAGGGTAAAATTAGAGGAATGGAACACATTCAATTTCTCTTTCTATTTCTCTTTCTATTAGAGATTTCTAGGTGATGGATATGGAGCTATGTATTATGATGTGAGGACATTAATAGTACTATGAGTGGCATTGCCCCAATAGGATAAATTGGGAATATTATAAGTGGTGTCAAAGCATGATTTCAACATTAGGCTTATATGGAAAATGTACAAACACCACTATGAAATTTTTTATAGGTTCCCACTACAAATTCCATATAGACGATGGTGTATGAAAGGTGATGGATAGTGGATGGGAGGTAGCATGAGTTACCAATCTGAGGGTGATATAGGTTTAGTCCCACTAGAATGTAGACCCTCTTATGCATTTGAATGAAGTAAAAGAGATGCTTGTTGGACCTACATATCTTTCTATAGGCATAAAAGTTAGGATTACTTAGCATAACACAGAGCTTTTAGCTTATGGTGTGATGAGTAAGGCACCTCAGCAAGCAACGTCTAAAAGGGTCATCTCGAATAACCTCCATCGCAACAATTTAAACATGATACACCTATTTCATGTTCAATTTTATTACATAGAGATAATGCTCCAAACTTGAAAGTGAACTTAAATATATGAGCAGAATGGGGGCATCACCCTTTGCATAGGAGAACTCAAGCTATCAAATGTTCCTCATTAGTCCGAGAGAGAATAAAACCTATCCACCCCTATTGAAGAGAGAGCTAAAGCTATGAGGAATGAAATCATGAAATGCTCTTTATTCATACCATGAACATCTATTAATTTCATTCATATATTAGTTAATCAAGGTGAAATTTGAACATTTTCTAATTTTTATTTTTTCAAATCTAGTTAGTTTTAGTGATTTCCCATCCAATTTTGGTTAAAATAATAGTTTTATTAATATTA